>CAUJBZ010000173.1:0-169331 GCA_963082915.1 Dolichopus griseipennis
ATAATGTGTGTATGTAACTTTCTTTGATTTATTTTGTATTTTAAAATTATGTCTGATAATTTTATTTAAAAAAAAAATATTAATTTTGTTAATTTAAAACTAATTTTAAACTGTTACCAAAGAAAGATGTACCTACCCAATGCTAAAAATTAACATTTTTATATGTTAAAAGCTTTTATTTTAAAATCTTATATTCTTAAATAATTTAAATAAAGTAAAACGTAAGTTATTTTTTGTAATTAATTAAATTTCAAAAGTTAATGAAAATTTACTAATATTACCGAGTTTAATTTTTAATAGTATCTAATAACATGTATAAACATTTTAATTCTGAATTCTGAAGTTGTAATTCTTAGAATAGGTATTCTTTTGATTTAATATGAACTACAAGAATAAAAATTTTGGAAAATTTAATATAAGATTATTTCTGCTTGTCATATCTGTCCGTCCGTTTGTCAAATTACAAAAATACTACACAACTTAGTAAGTGAATAAAATTTTGAAAAAAGGTCATGAAGATTATAGAATATCAGTTAATAAGAAGACAATTTAACTTTATTACCAAAAAAAAGAAATGGAAATAAAATCGATTTTAGCAATTATTTTTAAAAATATGGTAATATTCCAGAAAAAAAAGTACTCTGATTTTGAAACAACCTTAAATTTCTTTCCTAATAACTTTCTTCACACATATATCTACTATAGTAAGAAAGCATTCAAAATAATGAAGGCTGCTGTCCTAAAGCCCTCACTAAACAAATTATTGAAACTTTAACTTTTTCAGTAATGATAAAATCCTTCTATTGATTCTTTTAACATATATTTTTAAATTGATAGGGCTTCCGTCTCCAACTTCTGTTTAGCAAATTACCTAAATCTATCATCAACTTTTTATATACAAATTTGTTATTATTCCGGAAAAGGGGGTAACTCAATTCAATTAAAAAATCCCTCCTTTTAAGAGTTAAGCTGGGTACAAAATCAGAGTACTCCCTTTTTCCATGATATTTATATACTTATCTGTTGTTTTGGCAAGTCTTAAAGTTAAATCAAAGACTAATATTATATTCTACTCCCTTATTTCAAGAATATTTAAACGAGATTTGTACCTAGTAAGAATTTAAGTGTTCAATTTAAAATCAGTTGCCCGATTACCGTTTAATTTATTTTTTTACTATTTTTTTTTTGAAATAGAATATATTGGACACAATTGGCTTTATTTCGAGTTTTTGCATTTGACTTAATTTTGTCAGCATTTTTTTTTTGAAAATAAGATAGAATGATTAATTCGACTCTATTTCCTTTGTTTTTGGTTAAAAAATCTAATCGACTTTATTTCATAATTTGATTTAAAAAAAAACCATTTTTATTAAAATTTTTAGCGGAATTAAAATTAAGAACGTGATAAAATGTAAATTATTAATATTGTAAATTTTTACTATAAAATGGAAAAATATTAAATTTTTTTAAATATTTTAGATTATTATGTACATAATTAAAGTTTAATTAATTTAATAGAAAACTATAATGATATATTTCAATATTTTTAATATTATTTTAAATGGATTATTTATAAAAATAATATATGGTTCAATATTATCTAATAATTCAATATTAAAATCAAATTATTCGGTTAATTATTGTGATACTGAAGAGTTTTGTAGAAATTCTGTTACAAAATTTCATATTGCTTGCAATAACACTGGTGTAAGTTTTTTTCAAATATTTAAATTAATTAAAAATTATAAAAAAAGTATTTAATAAAAATAGAATTAAAGTGCTTTGAATTAAAAAAAAATATCATATAAAACACAGAGTTGTAAAAAACTCAAATTTGAGTTCAACGCAATCATTCAACTTAAATTTTGAGTTTAAATTTTGAAAAACTCAAAGTTTGTGTTCACTCATAAGAGTTCAATTACATGAAGGTTAAATTTACTCATATTTTAGTAGTTGAATTTATCAAATGAATCCATCTTAAACAACTCAGTCAACTCAACGCAATCGTCCAACTCAAATTTTGTGTTCTCTTATATGATGTCACTTATATGAAGGTTAAATGAACTCATATTAGAAATTGAACTTTGAGTTGAATTTGTTAATGAATCCGATCTTAAACAAGTTGGTCAATTCAACGCAATCGTTCAACTCAAATTTTTATTGTCACTCATAATTGTTCACTTATATGAAAGTTAAATGTACTCATATTTCAAATTGAACTTTGAGTTGAATTTGTTAATGAATCCGATCTTAAACAATTCGGTCAACTCAAAAGTTAAATGTACTCATATTTCAAATTGAACTTTGAGTTAAATTTGTTAATGAATCCGATCATTTCAACGCAATCGTCCAACTCAAAATTTGAACTCAAATTTTGTGTTCAGTCATATTTGTTCACTTATATAAAAGTTAAATGAACTTATATTCCAAATTGAACGTTGAGTTGAATTTGTCAATGAATCCGATCTTCAACAACTTCGTAAAACATAGCAAATCTAAAAATAGTTTTTATTTTAATATTTTAACAGGAATACAGTAATGATTGTCCTGAAAATGCTGAAATAATAAAATTAACTGATATTGAGCTTAAATCTATTGTTGATGAACATAATAAATTGCGTAATTTAACAGCATCTGGTAAATTATATGGTTATAAAACAGCTGAACGTATGGCAAAAATGTTATGGAGTTCAGAATTATCTGAAATGGCTGAATTAAATGTTAAAAGATGTAAATTTGAACATGATGGTTGTCGTAATACAAAAAAATTTCCAATATCTGGACAAAATATTGGCATATGGATAAGTTATATAGATTTATTAGAATCTGAAACTAATAATACTGCAGAGACAAGTAAAATACAAAAATTTTTAAAAAAATTATAAATGATTGGTTTGATGAACATAAAGATGCAAATATGAATTTTATAAATAAATTTGAATTAGGAGAGTAAGTATTAATAATAATAAATTGATTAAATTAGTTTTGGGGTTTCATTATTTAATTAAAAATTTATATTTGTTATATAATTTCAATTTTAGAAATCCAATTGGACATTTTACTGTAATGGTAGCTGAAAAAAATAATTATGTTGGTTGTGCTGCAATTAAATATAAAAAAAGTAGTTTATATCGTTTAATAATTACATGTAATTATGCATATAATAATGTATTAAATTATCCAATATATAAAAGTGGTATAATTGGTGGAAAATGTAAAACTGGATTAGATAAAATATATACAGCATTATGTACTACTGATGAAATTTATAAGTATAATCCATTTGAAGATTAATGTTATAATTTATATTAAATTAATAATAATTATTAATAATAAATTTTTAATGGAATATACAAAATAGAAGAGTAAAATTGTGTTTTTTTTTGTTTTTGAGATGTTTCATTAAAGGTCCCTAATACTTTTAGGTATTGTGTAAAAAGTAGAGTATGTAACTTCCTGGTATTGAGACATTATCAGTACCATTCGAGCGTTATGTCTCATTCAGAAATTTATAATACTAATTAAAATGGTACCTAAATGCAATTGTAAGTACTATTACTTGATACTCATTACTTTGTCAAGTACTGGAATTACTTAGATTTGTATACTTACAAAATTGAAGTATAAGTATAAATAAATACTAGCAAAATACTTGAATACTTGGAAAAAAATTGAATTCTTGATACTTAAGTACTTTTTTGTACTTAATTACACGAAAATACTTAATTATCAAAAATAATTACAGAAGTATTTAAACTTAAAATTTAATTACTTTCTGAGAATTACAAATATTTTAACTTAATTCTTTTACTTACTTTTTATAATAAATATTTGCTAAATATTTGAATACTTGGAAAATAATAGAACTTTTGATACTTAAGTAATTCTTGTTATAAGTATAAGAAAATACTTAAATATCAAAAAATAATTACAGAAGTAATTAAACTTAAAATTTAATTACTGTCTGGGAATTACAAGTACTTCTACTTAATTGTATTACTTACACTTAAATTTAGTAAGCATCGAAATCTAAGTATTAGTGGTACTTGATAATGTAATAAGTATTAGATAATGGTACTGGTAATTGTACTTGAAATATTTAGTTCTGATTATAAAAATGTTATGATTGTGGACCTATGATAAGTCCACTTTAATAATACATGTATTTGATTTGTCAAAGAGTGGGGTTCTCATATTATATATATGTTAAATATAGTAATTACTAATTACTTTTATAATTATTGCATATCTTTAGGAACCTCATATATGCATAATATTAAATATGTTATTTTGGGTGACTTTATATTTTATAAAAATTCAATTTTTTAATAAGAAAAGCTTTAAATTTTGGTTCTGATTTGCTTTTTTTCTTATAATTGTAAATTTGCAAGTAAGATACATTTTGTTTCAATACATTGGATAGAGTATATAAACACTTAAAGTTAATTTTATAATATTTTTTTTTTAAATTAAAAAGTTATAGATACGATTATAAAACATACATTGTCAATTCTTTAATTATTTCTTCTGTTTTAGATAAGAACGATTTAAAAGATTGTTTTTCCAAAAATTTAACTTTTTATTTTAAAGACGGATTCCTATAGTATTTGCTCTCTTAGTCTCTTTACAAGATATAAGTATACAGCTTTAATACTCCATATTAGCATTGGCAATACTATTAATAGTAATTTTATACTTAATTAATTTTAATTAATTTGTTGTTATTCATATATTTTTAAAGTTGTTATTTTCCAATTACAAATGAATTGATGATTTTAGTTTTAATTAATGACTTAATAATTAAAAAAAAAATTAAGTGGCGCTTAATTAAATATTATGTTTATTTATAGTAAAATTTTATACAACCCAAAAATAAATGTTTATAGTTACGTAATTTTAGGATGTACTGTACAAAATTAAAAAAATGCATTAAGTGCATTAAATTTATATTTAATTTGCCGCTCATATTAATTTTAGGTTTTTATGCAAGTTTCCTGTATTATCATTTGACTGTATTTTATTTGACATATGACGATATTTTCAATTATACTTTTTAATATATTTATGTAAGTTTCTGAGTTTTGAAACATTTAAGATTTAACTTCAGAATCAGGAAACTTCGGGTACATGCAATAACGCTAAATGAAATAAAGCCAAATTGCGCTTTTTTTGCTTTATTCCAATACCACATTTGAAATAAAATTAAAAACACCATTTCTTAATGTTCGGCTTTATTTCATTTTTAAAAATTTTTGAAAAAGAAATTAAACCAAAATTATAAAAAACTAAAGCTAAAAATATTTTAAACATGAGATAAATCAAAATTAGTATTGCCGCCAGAATATTTATATATTAGATTGTGAATCAGGAGAGATTTTATAGTACATAAATATTTTGGAAAAAAGGGAAAATCCTGATTTTGAAGACAACTCTAAAATCTCCCTTAGTTCATATACACATCACATATACACATATACGAATATTCTGGGGGATCGGCTATCCTGATTTTAAATCAAAGTCTAAAATCTCTCCTAATTCACACACCATCGATCATATCTGTAAATAGCCATAACACTGTAGATGATAGGTTTAAAAATTTAAAGGCGGGTGGTTGCGGACCATCCGTTGGTCCTGCCCACTTTACTATAAATTTGCACTTGCCATGAATTTTTTTTTTTTTTAAATTTTCCCTTGAAACTGCAATAGCTTAAGAACCGTAGCACCGATTCAGGTGAAACAAGATGTATATGAAAGACAATATCATGCCCTACCATCCTATAACATGTAACATGTTGGTTCTAGTTTTTTTTATTTTACAAGAAAAATATAACATTTTAATTAAAATACTACAAAATCTTAGGAAAATTTTGTAATATATTTTTCGACCATTAGATGGCGCCATCGCTACTAAAAATATGTTCGGAAACTTTGAGATGTATAGTACTGTTATGTGATGACGTCATCTTGATAGCTGACAACCCCTTTCCGGAAGTATATCCAAATCCTTCTTGATCCCTTGAGTCTGGTATATTCATATATATAAAAAAGGGAAATATATATGGAAAAAGGGAACACCTTGATTTTGGCCCTAACTACAAAACATCTCCTAATTCAGAATATCACATAAACACACATATATATATATATATATATATTCTGTAAAAAGGGAATGCCCTGATTTTGAATCCAACTCTAAAATTCATCCTAATTCATAAAATCATGTACACATATATATATATATATAAGTATTCTGGAAAGAGTGTACAACCCTGCTTTTGAATACAACTAGTACCAAATGTAATTTTCACAAAATTTCAATTCAATTGTTTGCACATTAAAAAAAAAATTAGCAATTTGAAATAAAATGAAATTAGAAATTTGTTTTTTGACTGTATTTCATTTGGACTTATTGCATGTACCTGAAAATTCCCTTTTTCAGAATGTCATACGCGCTATACAGTCAAATGAAAATCTGGCTTAGAGCACTTAAGGTATTACAATACAGTCATTTAATAAAACCTCCAAATTAATACAAATCCTACTTCATATCAAAAAAAGTCTAGATTCTAGAATCTTTTGACCTTCAAAATGACGTCACTAAGAACTGAACCTTTCTGTAAACATGTTATTGCAATATTGATAATATTATTAAACTGCGGCATTTATTAAATTTAAGAAGATTACTAATATTATATATATAATGAAATATGAACATATTATTACATATTTATAAATTCAAAGGAAATACCCTCTAAATTTGTTCAAAAAAACGTAATTATAACATTGACATTAAATATTATATATATATATATACAAATTTTAAATTTTTAAATTAAAAGAAAAAAAACATTATGTCATAAAAATAAAATGTATTCTAGAAAAATAAAAAAAAAATAAAGAAGAGCTATCAAATTTCTAGGAAATATTATCATATATACATATAATATATATATATATATATATATATATATATATAATCAAACTTTGAAGAATCAAAACAATTAACTTTAATTGAAACGCATTGACCTAGGAATCATATATTTATTTTGTTTATTATTTTGTATTTTCGAATTCGGAATTAAATTTCTTTAGATTTTTTTTTTTAATTGTTTTTTGTTTTTTTTTTTTTTAAATATTAAATTGAAGAATCGTGAATACAATTTAGAATAATAAAAATTAAAAAAAAATTAAATAAAAATAGAAATGAAAGAAATTGTAAATTAATTATTCAATCAAGGAATTATTTTAAGAGCTGGTCAATTATATTCAAGTTTACTAAATAATTTCGAAAATTGATTCGATATTGATTTTATGAATGGAACAAAATATAATTTTTATAAGCTCTTCCTAGGCCTATTTTTTTTTAAATCTAAAAATTCAAATAAGCTTTACTTTGGAATTTTTATTTGAAGTACTTGACATACTTTATTGGCGGTTCGAAATTAATTTTCGAATTAACTTCATTATTAATTTCATTTTTAAATTTTCGAACTTATGTAATAATAAAATACGACTTCCTTAAGAAATCTAATGTCACACCTTCTGCAATCAGTTCAAAAAGAAATATAATGGTTAGTTTAGTCAACCATGACTTAGCCAAAATAGCTGATTGGGGTAAAAGTAATAGAGTTGAGTTTAATACTTCAAAAACTCAAATCTGCCTGATTTCCTGCATGAGAAAACAGTTTAACCTGATTCTGCGATTCCAAGGTGAAAATTTTAAACGATCAGATAATCTAAGCATTTTAGGTTTGCAGCTAAATCAGAAAATGCTGTGAAATGAGCATATTTTTGATATAGCTAAGAATGCTGCCAAATGTTTGGGTTTTCTGTCACGTTGCAAAACATATTTCTCTCCTAAGGATCTGTCTAATATCTATAAAGCCTATATTCGACCTAAAATGGAGTATAAACTCCCACATTTGGGCTGGCGCATCCCAAACTTCTTTGAGTTACCTCGACAAAATTCAAAATCGTGCCTTACGCCTAATAGGTGTCCCTGTCGAGCAAGTAACACCTACTCCTAAAACTAAAAATTAAATAACTTCGAAAACATAATTAGGTTAATTAGGAGTTAACTTCAAACTTAAAGCTTCCAGAATTGGTTTCTTTTTCCAAAATATTTTAAATATAGCGACAATCTTGGCGGCAATCCTTGTTTTTAGACGAACTATAAAATCCCTTCTATATAATCCTTTATCACTTATATAAAATAATTAAAAGTCAAAGTCCCGCATATTCCTGTATATTCATAAATTGGAAAAATGTGGCAAACCAATTTTGCAACCAAATCTAATAACAGAATTAAGTCAAATAAAATTTAATACTTTCTTTCGAACATAATTCATTTTTTAATTTTAATAATTTTATTCGAACTTATTTTATTATAAAAAATTGTAAATTTTTTATCCAAGTTATTTCAATTGGTCTTATTTCGTATCTCCTATATTTTATTAGCAAAATACATGTTTTTATTGTGTTTCAAGCAAATGTATTAACGGGAATCACTTCTAGAACTTAATTTCAGTCAGTTTAAGATCAATGGGAGCGATTAATGTAAAAACAAAATACTTCAAATGTTATTAGAGTTTTAACAACAACCCCTTTCGAATTCCATTTATCCGATGTTCGATTCGATTCAGCTACCATTTAATTTTTCCTAAAAAAATTAAAAAATGCATTAATATACATTTATATATATATATGTAAAAAAATACAAAATATAAACAAATAATTTAAATTGAATAATATAACTCACAGATACAGGATTACCTTAAAATATAAAATGAAATCAAGTGTTACAAAATTTTAGAAATAGAATTGTGTCTATTGAAACTTAAGACATTTCTTCATCTTATATCACACTAGTATTATCTCATGTTTTAGGTGATGTTTTATGTGTGTGTAATTTATGAAGAGCAACCATTACTTTAAGAATATATTTCCACTACCTTTCCATTGACCCCAACATATACTTATGGCGTACAGAGGCTTGTTAACATATAAAAATTTAACAGTTAACACATAAAAAGTTCAAAATAAAGCAAACCAGATGAAAAAATGCATTTTGATTTCGTTTTTCAAGTTTCTTTTCTTTTAAATCATCTGGTAACTCTAAAATTTATTTTTTATTCCTTTTTTTCATACGGAAATATCTCTTTGCAATTGAATTATTTAGTTGGTGGTGCTCTTTTAAATATTGTATTTTTTTTGTTTTTTATTATTTACGTTTTCAATTTTTTATTACATATATGTATTATATACTCATGTTTTCAATATATTATGTATATATATATATATACATCAATTTGCAATTGTTTTGTTTAATGTTTTTTAAATGTTTATAAAAAAATTAAAGAAAAAAAAACAAAAAATTAAATTTTGATTTCTGATGAGAATTTAATAGAAAATAGTGGTAAAAAAAATCTACAGTTTAATTTTGGAGTGCGAACTTAGAACATCGGAAACGGTAAGCGTTCAGAAAAAAAAAAAAATATAATAAAATAATAAAAAAAGAAAACATGGAATAAAATAACGGAATAAAAAAAAAGACTAACTAAAACGGATGTGTGAAATTTAAAATAAAAACTAAATAAAATATTAATAAAAACTATAGTTTAAAAATATATAAAATAATTAAAATTTAAAGGTTTGCTTTTTTAAATATTGTATTTTTATTATAAAAAACGGTTTAGATTTAAAAACAATATTTTTCCAAAATTTGTTTTAATTTTTAAATTATAAATAATTGAATTTTTAACATTTTTTTTAATTAAATTCAGTGATTTAATAAATTTTAATTGATTTTGATTGATTTATAAAATTTTAAATTTTAAGAATTTAATATACAAAATTATACATGGATATATCTATTCTATATTTTCTATAAATTTGAATTTATTTAAAAGTCTTATAAAAGAAAGTCAAACCTTCAAAATTGATTAAAAGTTTCAATTGTCAATTTTAATTTTACTCAAATAGAACACAAGGAAACCTTTTAAATGTTCTATTTTATACTGACAAACGTTATTTTAAAATTTATATACTATTAGATAATACATAGTATCTATTTCTTTAAAAGCACATTTTTCTGTCTGGTAAAATCAAAATATATATATATTTATATAAATATATATATATATATATATATATATTTATTTAGTACGTATACCTATAAAATAAATATTAAATAAATTATATATATTATAATTATATTATATAGTGATTGCAAAAGTAGAAAAAACAATTTAGGTCCAAAAGAGAAGGTGTAATTATATATTATTAAATAGTTCCAAGTTTTGGACACATACCGGACAATTCGAAACTTTTAAAAATCTACTATAGCTACCCAAGTGTTTAATAAAAAGTAGGAACGCGATATGAAATGTAGAAACGTAATATAATATAAACGCCATATATAATGTAGAAACGCGATGTAAACGCGATATATAAATGTACAAACGTTATATAATATAATTATGGTGTAGTGCAGTATAGCTTCTAAGTCTTAAATCTTCCCCAAATTTTAAAAATTCAAATTAATTAACATTCAAATAAAAAAACAATCACTTCTCAGATGTTAAAAATCTTTAAACTATGTTCAGTTTTTTATAATTTGGGTGAGAACATATTTTACAAAGAATATTAACTTCATTACTAATTTAATAAATTTGTGGAGTAAAAAACTATTTGTACAAATCCAATCGAACTTATGCTAAATTTTCAATTAATATTATAAAAACCAATATTAATAGTGAACGTCTCAAAAAATCGATATTTAAATGAATACCTGTACATTTGAAGTTCTTTATCTTAAACTTTAAAATATTAAAAGCCCTACAAATACCTAGCCCTACAAGACGGCAATCCTGAAATTTATAATTAAAATTTAGTTCCCATACCCCAGGAATTCAAGAGTCATTTAAATGAATATGTTAAAATTATTATCTTAAACTTTTAAATTATTAAAAGCCCAATAAAAAGAAGGCGGCAACCTTGTAAAAATTGTTCCCGTACTCCAACTTAGACCTGAAAAGTTAATTTAAATGAATATTTTAAAGTGATTATGTTAACCTTTTCAATATTAAAAGCCCGACTAATAGAAGGCGGGACTAAAACTATGTAATTTAGAATAGTTCCCATAACCCTACTTTTCATCCGAAGATTTTTTTTTATTATTAAAATGGCATCAACATTTTAAAGGAAGATTATTTGATTTTTATAACAAAATTGTATAAAAAAAAATCGGTTATTTAAATGAGCACTAATAATTTCAATTTTATCAGTAAAAGTTTTATTTTAATCAGTAAAAGTCTATATAATTTTTAAATTTAAACGCTGTAAACTTCTGAAACAATCGACAGTATACTTAAATGAATACCTGCACATTGTAAAGTCTTTATGTTAAGCTTTAAAATATTAAAAGTCATATAGAAAAAAGGCGGCAAACTTGTAATTTAGAATAGGTCCCATACCCCAACTTAGACTTCAAAAGTCATTTAAATTAATATATTAAAGTGATTATGTTAAAATTTTTAAATATTAAAAACCCAACAAATAAGAGGACTTGTAATTTAGAATAGTTCGCATACCGTTACTTTTCACCCGAAAAATTTATTTTATTATTAAAATGTTTAAGAAAAGGGTTTTTTGATTTTTATAACCAAATTGTATAAAAGAAATCACTTATATTTAAATAAATTCTTAATTTAAGTTCTTAATTTCATTTAAGAACAGTAATAATTTCAATTTTATCAGTAAAAGTTTTTTATATTTAAATTCAAATAATTTTTTCAATAGGTGATAGTTCTCATAACCTTACTTTTTATACGAAGAATTTTTTTTATTATTAAAATGACATTAAAATGTTTAAGAAAAGGGTTTTTTGATTTTTATAACAAAATTGCATAAAAAATATCGGTTATTTATATGAACAGTAATAATTTAACTTTTATCAGTAAAAGTCTTGAATTTTTAATTTAAATGCTGTCGAATTTTTATGACGCATTCTTAAAGAAATTAATTAGTTTTAATTTATTAAAGTATAAAACGACTTACGATTTGCAATACGTCATTTGTCGATACGCGTATACCATTTTCGTTTTATCAGTAAATATATTTACTGATATTTGTATATTTGAATTATTTTAAATAAAGGTCATTCTTAATTTTCGTATAATTTTAGATTTTATTTTTGAATATGAGGTATTGTTTTTAAAAAATAATTTTGATTCTAAATTTTTAAAACAAGACGTTCAGTTGGTCGGTTGTTTGAAGTGCTCTAGATTGTGTGTATTTAATATTATTTTGACAGAACATATATGTCACACATTGTCTTTTCGGCTGAGGCTTAAGAGTTTAGTTTAAAATTACAATAATCGAAAATACTTACATTTTATAATTTTGTATAAATAACAGTACAGTATAGTATAATTAAATAACATTACATATTTAATAATATTAATTAATAAAATAAATAAATTTAAAAAATAGTCCGGTTTTGCAATCCCTAAATTTAAAAAAAAAAAAAAATTAATACATATTTATAAGTTTTTTTTTTTTTAAATAGTGAAAATTCTAATTTTATTTTTTTATTTTAATTTTTTTTCTTAAATGAAAAGAAAGAAAGTTGAAGGAAATTTGTTTTATTCTTTATTTATTTTTTAATTTTAGTTGTTTTTTTTTTCAAGAAATCAATTTAAAAATCGAAAGTATTTAAATGAATCACGTGAAGAAAGTGTAAAAAAAATTCGATTATAAAAAAAAATCGCAATAAATTCCAAAAACAAATAAAAAAGGAAAATTAGTGTGTTTAAAAAAAAACTGTTAAAGAATTTCAAGAATTACACAAAACAAAGACAAAAAAAAAATACTAAAAAACTGCAGACAACATTCTTACAGGGTGTATTAAAAAAAATTTGTTTTAAATCGCACAGATTATTACGGATAAATGAATAATTAAAACAATATTTTGGTAAGTTTTTAATAAATAAAAGCTAGCATACTCTATACACATTTTTTACTTTAAGTGAAGAAATTTTTATTTTAATTAAAGTAATTTTAATTTTAAGTGGAGAAATTTAAGTTCTAAATGAAGAAAATTCAAAATTTAAGTGGAGTTTATGTAAGAGTGGAATTTAAGTGAAATTCTTCTATTTTTAAACATTTAATTTAAATCCATTGAAAAAATTTAACTTGGAAAAAGTTAAGAACATCAGAATCCCTTCCGCATACCTCTTCAACAACTCTTTACTTGTTTCGACCTCCACTATCATTTTAATTTTTTTCCAAAAATTAAAAACAACGGTTTCACTTTAAATTTAATATAATTTACTTTAATCTTTATATATAATTGAAGTTAAAATATCTTTTCTTAAAATTAAATTTTATTCACTTAAAGTAAAAAAGTTATATTTTTGTAAAAGTTTGAAAAAAATTATATAGTAAGTGAAATATTGGAGTTCACAAAATAAAAATATAAAAATTTCACAAAATTTTACTAAGCTAAATCAATTAGTTGCATATTTTAAATGATAGATCATTATGTTGTAACTCACAGAAGGTTTAAGCGATTTCGGATCTACCAGTTAATTTTTTGAGTGAAAAATTTTAAATTAGACTAAACATTTTTATTGAGGTTTTAATAAATTAAAGGTTTTAATAAATTAAAGCATACTAATTTCTTTAAAAATGCAGTTTTTTGCTAACACAGTTAATCGAATAGTAAAATTTGGCTTTAAAGGGTGTCCATTTTAAATAACTAATCATATATGGCTCTCAAGACAATTCATCATTTGAATTCCTGAAGAGTTTGTGTTTCGAGTATGATTTTTGTTAGTTAAATACACACATTAGCTACAAGACTTAAACAAAAACTAAAAAATCTTTTTTAGAGAATTGCACTAAGGACTACTTGACTTAGTGAAAACTAATTAAGTTATTCAAAGTTTTATCCCAGTTCTTATGTGATTGATTGTAATTCTACAATACTGTTTCAACTTTTTTCATTAATATCTTTATATTTTAAATTTTTACAAATTCGATCGGTGGTGTACTTGTTAAGACACCGGTCTCCCGATTTCATCGGATTTTTGTCGTGCGTTCAAATCCTGGTCTGATCATATCTAATCAAAAAAAATACCTGGCCTACCGTTAAAGAAAAGGCTGAATCACTCGCTTATCAAATTGTATATGGTAGGGGACTGTCTGTAAATTGATAAGTTAATAAATATATAAATTAAAGTTTTATTGAAGTAAATTATAATATTTTAAAAATAATTAATTAATTGTAAGGATTACTTTAAATTTGGTCGAACGATTAGGGCTGCCAACATAGCAAAAAAAGTTGAAAGAGAAGTGATCTATCATTTATATACTTCACAATTTATGAACTCTTAAAAAATATTTTTTATTATTTATTATTAAATTTTTTAAAATTTCCTATATTTTTCTCAAATGTAGATAAAATAAAAAAAATAAGTTTAACAGTACACCCTGTATATATAACATATCACTACCCTAATATTTTCATTAATATGTATCCCAAATTTATGATTAAATTTTTTTTTATAGTTATTGTTAAAATTATATATATAACCATTTGGATAGAATCAATTACAAATGAAACATTCTGGAAAATGTATATATATGTATTTATGAATGTATCTAAAGTATTAGCGTTTTTTTTTTTTAAAGAGAAACACATGGTTGTTTCGGTTTTTTAATGGTTTTGTATTTTTAGTTTTTTGTTTTTTGAAAAAGAAAAGCAGAATCGATTAATTGACTGAGATCATAATATTGGGATTAATAGTGTTTAAATCGATTTATTAATTTTTTATACAAAAAAAGTAGGGTAGAAATTTTAAATCTGGACTGTTTTTTTTTTAATTTATCTTGTATTAATTAAAATATCTCACAGTAATTGATTTTTTTTATCATTTTCATTGATTTTTGGAGATCGTAAAACAATTATTCTTTAATGGAAGTTTTATAAATAAAAGATTATAATTTTATTTAAATATTCAATTAATATAAATGTTTATTGATCTTTCACAGGGTGATCATTTTGCGATCTTCAATATTAATTAGATGTACTTGTGGGTTTTGTAAAAAGATTTTCTGAATGGATCCTAGTTCCCTAGATTTTTAAAATAATAGCATCCGAATTTGTTTTACAGCATCTCAAAAACTTACCCCACTAATTTATAAGTCTGTTAGCCATTAGAATATTTTTGCAATTTCGCTGTCCAAATAAAATCTTTTATTTTTGATCTATTCAAGTTAAAAAAGGGAGCGTATCAAGATCTCGTGTATCAAGATCCCGTGCTTTTATAAATTTAGCGTTTCAAAATCTCGGGCTTTTTATACTTTTTTAGTTGAAACTATACATACGTAGGAAATATAATAAGGAGGGATTTTAGAGTTGATTTCAGGGTTTTAATACGCTCTTTCCAAAATATTTACATATATGGATTTGTGAGAATCTATATTAAGAGAGGAACGCTAGATTTTTAAACGCGAGATTTTGACACACGAGATTTTGAAACGTGAAATTTTGACACGCGATTTTGTGAAGCGCGTGATTTTGTACTCAACCCGTTAAAAAAAAACAATAACCCTGGATATTTATGACTATTGTAACATTGAAGTGTTTTTAAGTGAAGGTTCTTTTAAAATGTCACCTTTAAATTATATTAGATTGATTAAATGTCCCGTTGTGTAAATTTAATAAAAGCGATTACCCAAAGGGAACTATTGTTTAATAAGTCTGGTCATTGAACTCTTTTCTGAAAATTTTTTAAATAATTTTAGCCCATTTTTTAATTAATAGTTTCCATTATTATTAATAATATTAGTAAAATAGATGAGATTTAGAAAATATCTTAAATAATTTATTCATTAATACCAATGATTTATATTTATATTATTAATTTTTTTTCAGTTTATTGAAGTTTCACAAAAAAAACAATATTAAGAAAATCCAAAATGGATTGGAAACAATTTAAAATATTATTATTATTTATAATAATAAATTTTTTTCAATTAATATATTGTTGTATACGTGTACCAGAGGGTAGTACTGTTGGAAAATCACTTGCTGATAATAGATTTATTATATCTATAACTGGTAATCCACAATTTTATGAGCCTGGACAAAAATATAATAGTAAGTATTTCATATATGCATATAAAAATATTATACAGTAGAACCAAAATAAATGCAGCATAAAATATGCATAATTAAAAATAGGTTTAACAAAAAAAATTTAACAGTTGGGCATAACAAATGTTGCATTCAGGAATTGTTATTCAGTAGTTCATTTTAGATTATATAATATGTATATATATCATTTTTACTTTAACTGAAGAAATTTTTACTTTAAGTGAATACATTTTTATTTTAAGGGGACATATTTTATTTTAAATGAAAATTTTACATTTTAACATTTTTTTTTTTAAATGAAAATTTTAACTTAAAGTAAAGACATTTTAAATGAAGATTTCAACTTTAAGTGAAGATAGTTTTAAAATAAATGAAGATTTTTTACTTCTGTAAATTAAGTTAACTTTAAGTGAAGACCTTTTTATTTTAAATGAAGATTTTGTACTTTAAGTGAAAATATATATATTTTAAATGAAGATATTAACTTTAAGCGAAGACATTTTTATTTTAAATGAAGAATTAAACTTTAAGTGAAGACATTTTTCTCTAAAATAAAAATTTTAACTTTAACTGAAGAATTTTAAAAATAAATGAAGATTTTTTATTTCTGTAAATTAAGTTTACTTTAAATGAAGAACTTTTTATTTTAAATGAGGATTTTGTACTTCAAGTGAAAACATTTTATTTTAAATGAAGACTTTAACTTTAAGTGAAAACTTTTTATCTAAAATGAAGATTTTTTATTTTATTAAATTAAGTAATATACATAAAATATATTGTTGGCATACATATTTATAAAATACTTCACTCTCAATACATGTCTTCACTTAAAGTAAAATGTCTTCAATTAAAGTAAATTTCATTTCAATTAAAGTGAAAAATCTTAATATGAAATAAAAATGTCTTCACGTAAATTAAAAATCCTCATTTGATAAAAAAAAATGTCTTCACTTAATACAAAAATGTCTTCAGTTATAGTAAAAAATAGTATATTCGATAAATTGTAGAATTTTGCATAATTAAATTAAGGGCATTTATATTTGGGGCTTACTGTAGTAAAAAAATATAGAATATTACAATTTCATTCATTCATTGTTGTCATTGTTATTACATATATATATTCTTTGTATTTAATAGTATCATTAATGGGTATACAACGTGGTATTGTATCATCACATACATATCTTGGTTTTATGTTATATGCTGAAAATGATGCAACAAATTCAAAAAATGTAACAGATCCTCGTTTAGCTGGTACATTTGAAATAAATGATTATCATGAAATAAAATTTAGTGATAAATGTCCAAATTTATTAACACATACAAATACATTGGCAAAATCAAAAATACAAGTAACATGGACTGCACCACCACCAGATAGTGGTTGTGTTAGTTTTAAAGCAACTGTTATTGAACATCGTGATGTATGGTATATGGATGATGGTTATTTAACAAAACAATTATGTGAAGAATCATTAGATGATTATGATAACCAACCACCAATTATGAATCCATGTTGTGCATGTGATGAAGCAAAATATGAGGTAAATTTGTGAATTATATTTTAAGTTTAAGGTAAATTTCGTTATTTCCGACATAGTTAAAAAAAAGAATTGCATATCTCCAGGGATTATATTTCCATTTTAATTATTAAAATAATTATTTAATTTTTATATTTAGTTGGCATTTGAAGGTAAATGGTCACGTCATACACATCCAAAAGATTTTCCAGCAAATGGTTGGAATACAAGATTTAGTGATATAATTGGTGCTTCACATACAATCGATTATAGGTATTGGAATTATGGTGAATTGGCTAGTCAAGGTTTAAAAGAAGTAGCTGAACATGGTTCAACTAGAAAATTAGAAAGTGAATTAAAGGAACAGGTACAAAAACGAATTGAATTAAAATTACAATTTAACTTTAAATAATTAAAATGTATATTCTTTTAATTTACTTGTAGAGTGATCAAATTAGGACAATAATTAAAGCAAGAGGTATATCATATCCAAATGTAACTGGTAAAACATTTGCTGTATTTCGTGTTGATTCAAATCATCATTTAATATCATTGGTGTCAATGATATATCCTTCACCAGATTGGATTGTTGGTGTATCTGGTTTAGAATTATGTTTGCCAAATTGTTCATGGGTTGAACATAAAGTACATAATTTATATCCATGGGATGCTGGTACAGATAGTGGACCATCTTATATGGTAAAAATTATAAATTTTGAAATATAAAAATAAAATTTGGGGAATTATTTAACAAGGGTTATCTTAATAAAAAAAAAATTCTTTCCTTATTTTTATTTTATAACGGTAAATCCTGTTCTTATAACGGTACATCCTGTCTTTATTACGATACGTCCTATCTTTATAGGTAGCGGTACATCCCGCCCCCTTTTCTTATAACAATACATTCTGTTTTTATAACGGTACATCCTCACCTAATAACGGTACATGATGTCCTTATATGTAAATATTCCTTAATAGAGAAAGGTTTAAGAAGGTTTGTGGGATAATTGGATAGAATTGGAAAGTAGAAATATTGGACTCGCGAAATGATTTATAAATTTATACAAATATATAACTAGTATTATACTAATTCACTAGCCCATTACGATCCTGCACACATTAATTTAAAAATTATATTTATCAATCTCTCTCTTCTTTTTAGTCAGCTGATCAACCAACAATACCAGCCGATGTAATACGTCGTATTAAATCAAATTATCCAAGTGATCCACGTTCACCATTTTATGATCCAAGTGGTGCACCAATGAAACCATTAGCACGTCTTCATATAACTAGAAGACGTTTGTATGCAAAAAAATGTGATAATGTTCAAAGTAAATTAAGAATATGATTTTATTATATATCTACATATTATGTATACTTACAATTTTGATAACTAACTTTATTATTATATACATTTATAAATATTGTACATTATTATTATTATTATTATTATTATTTTACTTAAATATTTACTTATTGCAAATATTATTATTTTTTGTGCTTATTTTTAGAATTTTATTAATTTTGATTTTTTAGAATTTAAAATAAAAAAAAGTTATTTTTGAAAAAGAAGCAAAACAATGATTTTTATGATGTTTTTTCATCTCTTTCTAATAATGCTTACTTTCTTTTACATTGTATAATTTTTTTTTAATTTTAAATTTGTCTATTTTTTATTTTGTAAAGATGAGAATGAACCAATTGAATGTTCAACAACACCATGGCAACCATGGTCTGAATGTAATACAAAATGTGGACGTGGTCGTAAATATCGTCATCGTTCATTTAAAAATCCAGAATTAGCGTTAAGATATCGTTGTCAGACAACATTACGTGAAGAAAAAGTATGTGATGGTGAATATTGTAGTACATTTGAACAAAGTGGTGGTAGTGGTATTGGTGTTGGTGCACCAGCCGGTGGTGGTGGTTTAGATTTTGGACCAGGAAATGAAGATGCTGCATGTCAAACAACAAGATGGTCATCATGGTCTGATTGTAGTACTAAATGTGGGAAAGGTACAAAAACACGTAGTCGTTATTATGTTAATCGTAAAAATGCTAAAAAATGTTCAGTAAGTTTTATTGCATAATTTTAGGAACTGAAAAAAGAAATTTTCAATTTTTTTTAATTTTATGTAGCAAATCAAAGGTTTTATATTAGAAGAAAATGATGAATGTGAAGAATTTGATTGTGGTGGTGGAATTGATTCAGAGGGTCATGAAATAACCGATGAAGTAATTTAAATATTATTTGAAACTTGAGATTTATCTCAGATATTTTTGTTAAATTGATCCGTAATCATAACTTTTGATTTCCTTGTAGCAAAAACCAGATGAATGTCAAATTGGTGAATGGTCGGATTGGTCACCATGTTCAGTATCATGTGGATCTGGTCAAAAGACACGTACACGTCATATATGGAATCGTAATAAAATGAATCAAATGGAATTAGATCCATCGGATCCATGTAGTGCATTAAAAAATGAAGAAACTGTTGAATGTTTTGATCAAGATTGTAATGTAATACCAGAATATTGTTTTTATGATCCAGTATTTGGGCCGTGTCGTGCCAACGTATCAAGTTTTTATTTTTATGATAGAATGTCCGGTGAATGTGGTATATTTATTGCTGGTGATTGTCAAGAAAACTTAAATAAATTTAATACATATGAAGACTGTAATATAACGTGTCGTTTTCGAATACAAATGAAACGTCGAAATGAATTAACAATTGAAAATTTACAATTGGGTAATGATAAGGTGGATTGTAAAGTATCCGATTGGTTTATACGCCCATGTAATGCAACATGTGGTGAAGGTTATCAAATAAAAACAAGAAAAGTTTTACGTACACCACAAAATAGTGGGAAGGCATGTCCAAAAAAATTAGTTAAAGTTGAAAAATGTTATCAACGTTGTCCAGATGAATATTATAGTGAATCGTATATTAGACGTAATGGTGGTAATGATGGTAGTAGTATACGTTCTAATTATGATGATAATAATAATTACAACAGTAACAATAATAATCGTGAAAGAGATAGAAGTTATGGAAATAATAGAGGAAATGAAAATGCTGGACAAATACATTTTTATCATAATCAACAATCACCATCACACAATAATCAACAACAGCATAATTATAATCATAGATATACAGGGGGTGGCGGTGGTGGTTATGGTGGTTATGATGATTCAATACCAACAACATCGTTTATACCAGATGAATGTTCCTATGGTCCATGGTCACCATGGACACCTTGTACTGCAACTTGTGGTCATTCAATTAGACAACAAACACGAACAACATCAAATTCAGAAATGAATTCGAAATGTCGTGATCGAGTTCGAGTTGAAAAATGTAATGTATTACCATGTTCTCCAAGAGAATGTCGTGGACCATATTGCTAAACAATATATTGTTAAAATAACTTTATTTAATTTTTTTTTTTTTATTTTTTACTAATATAATTTTATTCTTAATAAATAAATATTGCGGAAAAATACGAGGTTAGAATTTAGGAGAAATTAAAAAAAAAAAAAAAAACAACAACAACTATTTTGTATCAACTATAAAAAGTATTAATTATTGTAGCCATTAATAAAAAGAAAATTTATTTTTACTTGAAATTTTGAAAGTGTTTTTGAATTTGCTTTTATGTGAACCCTATTCCTATAAAGTAGGAGTTTAGAACCAAAGTGATCTAATTCACAAAAAAAAAAAAAAATTAAAATAAAAGCCACAAATGGACAAATGGCTTAGTCCAAAAATATATACAGATTACAGATGCAACCGAAGCTTTTTAGTTAAATGTAACCTTTTTGACGTACACAGCCCGATTTTATAACTAATTCTAATGCAATTTATGCAAAAATTTTTTAAGGTTTGGCCACTTTGGTTTTAAGCCCCCAATTTGATAGATATGGACAAAAAATTAAAAACAAACCACTTGGGGAACTTTTAATAATAATATAAAATAAATAATTTAATTGAATAATATAACTCACAGATATAGTAATACCGTATAACTTAAATACACTATATAACAAATAGAATTATATCTATTGAAATCGCAGACGTTTCTACATATTATAAGACCTAGAATAATCTAATGTATTAAATTTATGTTGTAATTAATTGAGATCAATTCTAAGAATATATTATTATGTCCAGGACCTTATATTATGTCCAGGATCTTATATTAGGTGTAGGATTTTTCCTGCTAATTATTAAAGCTTACAGTTTTCAGCTAACATTTAGCATTTATAATAAAAAAAAATATTTGTTACTTTATGGCTTCAATTGCAATTAAACAACCGTGTCAGAGATGGATTAGGTAAGTACTATGTAACCTATAGACTTACGGAAAACATTCTTATTTTGATTCTTATTTCTGTAATAATTTAATATATTATTTGTCAATTCCAAGATTTTCAATATATATATATATATATATATATATATAATATATCTAAGTAGTACATATCTATATCTTATATATATAAAATATACTTATATACACATGTATTTATTAAATATAGTATACACACATAAACATGTATATTATATTTAATAGAAATAATAAAAAAATGATATTATAAATTATTATTTATCCTATAGGACGCCCTTAGGTTATCCTTATTATTACAGGATAAATAAAACAAATTAGTGACATGTCAGATATCCCATGGTCAAAAGCCCCTTGGGAATTCTGTCTCATTGAAGTCAGATTAATATTGAAAATTTGGAAAAAAAATTTTAGACTTAACTTTAATACTAATGCCGACTATAGAAAATCATCGTCAAATAATATATATATTTGTATTAACCATATGAAATCAATGGAAGTTTATATACATATTGTGGAGAAAAAAGCGTATAATCCTGTGATTTTGTAACCAATTATAAAATCTCTCCTATTTCAAAATTTCGCATATACATACATATATATATATATAAATTTTGTGTAAAAGTCATATAAAACCCTGATTCTGAATTAAATTTTAAAATCCCGCCTAATTCAGAATTTCGGATATAATATAAATATTCTTTTGCTGCTATAGAGTGGTATCCGGCCTCAGCCACCCACACGAGAATCGGTCTTACTATGAAGGGTGTTGACCACGCGCATTCTTTGAGAGTCTTGGAGTTTTGGATAGACACGCGATGAATTTTGATCACAGAACGCTAAACCTCGACCACAGAATATGGAAAATAATTAATGTAGCTGTTGGAAATATTCGAATTTTATAGTCGGTTGTAATATCACAGAGTTACACGTTTTCTCAAGAATGTGTACCCCTATAAATATTGAATGGGACATTTGACTGATTTTGATGAGACAAAAGTGCCAATGGGACTTCTAACATGTCACAAAATTTTGTAGAGTTCAATAATGGTGTTGTAAGATAATGATGACCTATAAATTTTATAAATGTGTTAACTCTAGGCTTCCTATTTTCTTTTATTCGTATACCATTAATTATAAGACAAAATAAAAATAAAAACTTCAATCATTTTCAATAATAAATTACTGAATATTTGTTACATTTTTACATTTACAAAGAAATAACATAAGTATTTGTTTTTATGTAATCATGTAATCAATGTTATCATGAATCCACATTTATTTTACAATTTCAAATACAAAAGATTATATAGGAATTCTGATGAAAATAATTTATATCAAATCGTTTTTAGAAGATTGGAAAACATTTTGAATAATTTATACCATTATTTTTGTCATTTGTCAGTTTTGTGATTTTTCAAAAAAAAATTTTAAATTTTAAGTTTTCTTTTGTAATTAAAGTACCTAGGTTTTTTTATTCGAAGTTTAAGTTAATAAAAGCTGTAAGAGGAACTGGTTTGAAATAGTATAAAAGTACAATTGTAGAATTTGTAATATTAAGACTCAAGACTAATTCAGCCAAAAAAAATCATTCATTCTGGCATCTCTAATTCTTCAATAACTTCTCATTATATGCTATATAACAGCAGCTATAACACTGATGGCGTAGTGGTTAAGACGCCGATCTTTCTAGTTGAAATCGGGAGCGTTCCATAATCTCGGTTTAGTAAATCTTTTTTTTTAAAAATCTCGTTTTTTATTGAAAAATCTAGCTTTTTTAAGAAAATTTCTTTTTTAATTGAAAAATCTGGTTTTTAAGAATACAAAACCAGAATTATCAGCTTTTTCCAGAATATAAAAAAAGGGATTTTCTAAAAACAAGGTTTTCTAAAACGAGATTTTCTAAAAACGAGATTTTCTAAAACGAGATTTTGTGAAAACGAAATTTATTAAACCCGGTCAAATCATATCTAATAAAAAATATATCATAAAATTGTATAATTATATCGTAATAGTTTTGTATTATTAATCAGCTATAGCCGAGTAATTAACGGCTTAGTGTATATAACTGCTGAAGATTAGTCGAAATGACTTGGTGAATGGCCTCCTTAAAGGAGTTAAAAAGGAATAAAAAAGTAGCTATACAATATTAAAAAATTAAATCATTAATTTCATTGGAGCTATGGGGAGTATGTTTTATTTTGAAATCATGTTATTGTATTAATTTTGTTGTTCATAATATGTTACAATGTGTTAATTTAGTACTAAAATTATAAAAACTATACCTAATACAGTTTTTCAATACTATAGAGTAGTACTGAGAGCAGTAAGTGGAAGGATTCAACTAAAATCTTTTAAAGTAAACTTAAGAATTTTGTTTTTGTATATTTTCTATTATATCAATGTTGTTGAAATATCGTATTTGATGTAGATTTTGTATTAACTTCCGACAACTCTGTCTTAACATTATGAACTTCATTTACCTCATCACACAGAGATTTCGTTGATTTGCATGTAGATTTTATAATTTTGGTTTGGATTAATGTAAGTCTTTATTCCCGCTTCAATAGACTCAATATTGATTTTGAGTATATCTAAATCGACCAGTAGAAAATCTCAAACACACGTTGAGATATAATTTTTCTTTTTAATTTTCTGCAGTAGAGACAAATAACACTTGTTTAGCATATTCAAGAATGCGCCTATATCGTGTGACTAATGATCTGGTAACACAAGGATCACCAATTTTCTCTGATCATTCTTTTTTAAAATAAAAAATTGAACTTGCTCAATCGATGAAAATATTAATGTGTGTATTAAATGTCGGTTTAAAATGGTACGTCATCCCATGATAGTATCTTCAAAGGTATTCAAATTATAGAATCATTAAAGGTATTATAATTATTATAATTACACAATGGATTTATACAACGGGTAATTGACAAAATATTGATATACTTGAGTAGCAGCATATTTTCTTGAACTTAAAATACAAAGATACTTAGCCACTCTGTATAAAAGGTTAAGTGATAAAAACTATTATAAGACCGGGGTTAAGAAGCCAACTAAATAAGAAGCTTTATCAGGGATTAGTTTAGTAACAAGGTTTTACCCAAAATTCGTTTGACGGTTAATTATATACAGAAACAATATCTACTATCTTGCAACTAATTTAATTTATTCCATTTTATTTTAAATAATTGATCTGTACCATGCAAATTCTAAAATACTTAAAAATTAAGATATTTATTTCAGTTGAAGCAAACCCTTCAAACCAAATTAAAATATTTAAATATTTAAAATGAAAATAATTAAGATAAATTACCCGGTTAAATGTAATTCAATCGTGGAATCGATCCTCTTCACAAAATTCAATAATAATAAAGTTCATTTGAAGATTCCTCCAAAATATTTTAACATAATGGTTAAATTCTATCTATAGGTTAATTATATAATTTGCTTAAAAATAGCAACATTCTATAGGATTCTTAATGGATTGTACTAAAAACAATCCATTAAGAATCCAAAAAATTAACAGAAAATGAGGAATTCTCATTTTTTTTGTTATTCCCTTTCTTTTGTGGATTTGTTGAAGACAAATGAATTACAAGATAATTGTTTACAAAATTTCAATTATTTTAAGTGATTTTCAAGTTTTATTCCTTTTCCTTTTTTACAGTTATTTAAAAAAAAAAACAATTAGGAACAAAAAAAACAAAACAATCGGTGGAAAAAAATAGAATTGTTTCATTGTAAATTACGATGTTCATTAACAGAAAACTTTCATACAATATACACTTATACCTTTAAGAACAGTTGATAGGGATTAAAATAAAATAAATATATAAAAAAAAGTAAGGTTAGAAAGGATGCGAAAAAAAAGGATTTAAAAATAAGGATTTCAATAATTGTATATATTGTAAAAGTATATTGTATCTTAAGTATCTTTTTTTTTTAAATTTTATGTGCAAATTATTTGAGGGCAGGGGGAAAAAGTAATTTTTTAAATGAATTTTATTTTATGTAAAGTATTTGGAAGAATTTTAATCATAGAAATTAATTTTTACAATAATATTTATATTTTAAGTTAATTAAAATATATTTCGAAAATGTTTGTGCATCGACTTACTACACTAGTGCATTTTGGGAATATTAAAAAACTTGTCTTAATCTTTAGCTGCTAATCCACTACTGGATGATAAGCGATCACATGTTACTGTAGACTTGCAATGATGTTGGCATACTCTTCTTTGCGTAGTGCACTATGTACTAGATCTACTAATTGTGTTAATACCTGTCCAGTTTCGGATGTTTCTAATCCACGACATTTATTTTCTACCTATATTTCTCTTGCCTTCTATTTTACCTTGTATTATGAGCTGGAGTAGTTCATATTTAGGATCTCGTATTATGTGATCAAGGAAACTTAGTTTTTTATGCTTGATAATTAGAAGCAGTTCTCTATTTATATTTAGCCTTCCGAGAACTTCTTGGTTTTTAACTCTGTCTGTGTACGAAATTTCCAATATTCTTCTATAACACCACATTTCAAACATCTATAATTTGTTTGATGCCGTCACTTTTGGTGTCCATATTTATACTCCATAGAAGAGCACAGACCATAGACATAACATTTTAGGTACCTTAATGGTAATTCGATGTTTATTTCACGATTACACAGTACATTTCTATATTTAACAAATGGAACTTCTTACCATTTCAATTCTACATCTTACTGCCTTATCTGAGGTCTAACCCACATCTAGTTGATAACCCAAATATTTAAAACTGACAACGCGTTCGATATGTTACGATTATTTATTATTATTATTATTAATTGCGATAACACCGTCATTGATTAAGTTGTTGCGTCTGCTAACTTTCATGAATTTTGTCTTTCTGATATTCATATAAAGACCGTAGTTACTGCTTTGCACATTGACCTTGTCAACTAGATACTGTAGATCACCCAAGATATCAGATATTAGAGTCGTGTTATCTGCATATCGAATATTGTTAATGTAGATTCCATTTACTTTAATTCCTATATTAATTGAACTAATTGCCTCCTGAAAAATTAGCTCAATTAATAAAGGAATTAAAGTGCCCACTCTTTATCTACTGGATTTAATTTTAAAATTTAACTAATATTATATATATATTCTTTGTAAATCTAATAGATACTAAAGCCATTTTGTGCTTTTACTAAATTAAAAAAATTATAATAAGATACAAAAATCTTAAATAAAAAAAAAATTAAAACTAAATTATAGCATACTTTTAGGAGATTTTTAATCTATTGTTGTTTAAATAAATTTTACGATATTAATAAAATAAAAGAAGATTATTTCATTATATTTACGGTAATAGATTTTATCAAATGGGTTTAGGAAATTATGTTTAATTTAATTATTTATTTTAAATTATACTATTTTTTTGAATTTTAATATGTATATATACTTATTTTGAACTATAATAACATGTAATTAATTCTTAAGATAATTATAATTTTTAATTTAAATAATGCTGAATTATTCGTGAAGTATAAAAAATCGAATTGCTTATTACGAAAGGTGTCTAATAGTGCATTCTTGAGTTCTTTCAATGAGAAGCAACGGTTGAAGAACTATTTTAAGACATCTTAAAAATTTAGAAATTTAAAAAAAATATTTTACCATGATAACACAAAAGCACATTTGGTAAATAAAGAATGGTTAATGTTAAGAGGGCTAAAGTAGAAACTTTAACGCTGAATGAAAGGCCTGAAACAAGTTTCAATCACATTGTATGAAGTAAGGCACTGTTTACAAATAAATAAATAAATAAGAAGCTATTTACTTTGAATTTTATTGGCTTGCTAGGAATTTTTGTCTTTGAGTTCCAAATTCTTATGAAAACTATATTGCAACTTCTGTTCAAATCCACTAACAATCAAGCACATATATAACGAGTGTGCAGAAACGGAAAGATACTGGTTAGAAAGACTCACACCGCTAGAAGCACTCGCCAGTAACGAATATTCACACACAAACTGGACAAAACAATTGGTACAACATTTCGGGATCTGGAACAACATTTAACACAGCAAGACCATCAACAACATTACCTACCAACCAACTCGGGCTAACAGCAAATAGTAAAGTACACAGAAGAAAAGAAGAAGAAGATCAGAAATAGAAAAATAAAATAAAATAAAATAGCCTATATGCCTTACAGGCAAAGTGATAGTGGTTTCACACTATCACTTAGTATTAATACTGAGCTGGTACTAAATATAATAATAATAATAACTAAGTTCAAATAATAAAAATATTAAATCTTTTATGTTCTATTTAAAGATCTTTTTTTAAAATTCAAGTGTTTTAAACTAGAACCTCAAGCCCCAAATGAGAACATTATCCCAAATTAGTTCGTTTTGCAGTTTTAAAAAAATACAAAAGTATTTAAGTGTTTTATTTAATTATTTATTTAAAGTATTTCTTGAGTATATATATATTGTAAAGTATATTTCACTTCACTTCTTAAGAATTCAAAATATTAGATGGGGTCTTATGGGAATACAGAGGAATATAGAGTTTGAATAGAAATGTATACTTAAATAATTTTAAATAAAAATCACTTTGTAAGGCATTATAAAAGTAAAAGACTTTTATTTTGAAAAAAGCCAAATTTTGTACAAATAAAAAATACAATGTATAGGTGGTTTCTTTGAATTAATGAAATTGTATAAAAAACGTGACTAAATATTTATTATTCTGGAATTGAAATTTATAAATAATAATAAACATGTGTAGTTTACAATTTTTTAAGCTTTTGTTTAATAATTTCTTTCATTCAAATCGAAATTGGTAAATTGTATAAAATAACTCAAAAGATCCCCCCTTTAAAATTACTTTTACTTATCATAAAAACGGCTCTCTGTTATAATTTCGAACGACATAACTTCGATATTGACAATTCGACAAAATACACAAAAATTAATTATATAATATATAATTGTATAAGGGGACCGGCCTCATAATGTTTATTGTATATTGTGTTAATAGGTACCACATCTGCTGCGGATCTTATTATAATTGATTACAAAATGTAAACTTGAGGAATTTCACCTGATTTTATATTCGGTTACGAAACCATGGATACCCCTTTTTTTCAGAATTTTTATTTTTTACTGTTTCACTCCCTGGGGGAGCATAGGGCTTCCAAAAAGCTTCTTTCCGAGGATCTGTTTCCGTTTCGTTAATTGTTTTGCTCGCTAAGTTAGATGATTGGTCTGCTCTAGCTAATCCTCATGATTTTCAACGCCTTGCGGAAAAGACGACGCCAAATTTCTGCGCAAGATTTCACTGTGTCTTCCTAGATTTCTTGTAAGGTGTCACTGCGATTTTGCATACTTCTATCTCTTGACGTACAGAATAGATGTTTGTTGGGTTATGTCATGTCGCATATGCATATGTCAATGGTGTCAATTTGACAGATGCATATGTTCATATAGGTAAAGTTAATTTCTTATTTACTATTACGCTACAGGTTATTTCGGTAACGCGCGATTACCTATAGGTAATATTTTATATTTTATTTTATTTGTAAAAGAATATTTATACATTTATATTATGAAAAAATTGCGAATCATGATCTTTAAACCAATCTCATTTCACCTAATTTAATCTCTCGTAATTCGGAATTCCCAACTTATATTTATTCACCATTCAGATTTTTTACTGTGCGCTTTTCAGTGCGCTCGCGTCAATCATTGACTGTATGTTTTCAAATTCAAATAAAAAAATGTCAAATTTTTAAACCTATTTGACTAATTTGGTAGCAAATGATTAAAATTGCTTTTACTTTTAATTTCTACTCTATTCTTTATTTTAATTAATATGTTTAATATTAAATTTTTACATAATATAATGATTAATTCATTATTATTATATAATAGTTTTATCATAATTTCCAACCCTCTTCTTAAATATTAAATAGTTTGTAATCATTTTATGGTAATTACTAATTTACATTATAGTAATAACTTAATAATATCTAATAATATTTCATTTTCTTATATTATTTAATTTATTCAATTCTTTTTATGCTATATTTATTACTTATAATTTATATGATAAGTTTATAACATATAATTTTCCATTGTTTGTTTAGTTGAACGAATTTTCATATTAACTTTAATTTTTAATAAAAAGATTTAAATATTATGTATGTATTTAATTTATTAAATATTATTTCTTAGAAAAATGTTATATAAAATAAAGCATGTAATAAAAAATGACAAAGGGTTGGGGAAATACCGTTATGAATATTTATAAGTTATTAAATGTTAAGATGGAGGAGACAGGAGAACTTTCTTTTTACAAAAAAAAAAAAAATAAAAAAAAGTATTGTGTTCGTTCACGCTTCAAGTAACGCATGCTATACTGGCAAATATATTGTAAATTAAATAAAAAAAATATTCCTTCATACATGAAAATGGTGTGGGTAAATTACCGAACAGGAATTAATACCTACACCATTTTTATTGTGTATTAGAACACTTCTCTTTGTACTTCTATTAGAATTAATAGAAGTAAGTAACTTTGCAGCCAATTTAGATTATAAATCGAAGGAATAGCGGTGATTGCAAATGGGTGAAGTCGGATCCTGGAAGCTTTTGATCGAAGTAAGTCCAAAAGAATTTCGAAACCAATAAAGTTAGAACCTTCACATTTGGTTTAAAGATTTTTTTTTTCTATTTTCCTTGTGTTCCTGAAATTTGGTATCAATTGCAGTGATGGACTATGTATCTCCCACACCCCTCCCAAAAACTTAACAAACATACCTCCTACGTTTAGAAGAAAAACTTCGAAATTAATAAAGATAGTAACCTTAAATTTAGTATTGAGCTTTTCTACCCTGCTTACATTATGTCCTGAAGATTAAGGATGAAATGGAGTGATGGTGCAGGTACTTCCCACACGCCTCCCAAAACCTAACAAATATATCTTCGAAATTTATAAAGATAGTAACTTTAAATTTAGTATTGAGCTTTTCTACCCTGCTTACATTATGTCCTGAAGATTTAAAATGAAATGGAGCGGTGGTTCAGGTAGTTCCCACATCCCTCCCAACACCTAATAAACATATCTTCCAAATAAGCTAAAAAATATTATATTAAGCTAAAAAATATTCCAAAATATTAGCTAAAAATTTAGTACAGAGGTTTTCTGTCCTGTTTATATTATGCCTATAAGATTTTAAATGAAATGGAGCGGTGGTTCAGGTACCTCCCACACCCTTCAATAAGCATTTCTTCGAATTTTCAATTTTCGAGAGGAATCAAAGCATTTGATCGGTATTAATTTACTAATATGGTATTAATTTATGTGAAAAAATTTCCATCATCCATCAGAGAACCTTATATAATACACGATAGAATAAAAAACCATTTATATTATTAAATTAAATCCTCTTATATGTTATTTAAATAAAGGTACAAAGGATGTTTCCAGTAAAATATTTTCTTGCCTACCATGAAATACTTGAATATGTTCTTAGATAATTGTTTTAGGTAATATACCATTTACTTTTATTTGGGAGGCTAGAATTAGGTTTTTTACTAGAAACTTTTTTTTAAATACCAATAACTTTGGTTGCTTGAACGGATTATTTAAATTGATTACAAAGGAAGTAAGTCGTCCCAGAGGTAGATTAAAAAAAAAACAATTAATAAAAAGAGATTACTGACAGACTGAGTTTCAATGCAGTTATAAACTAGATGTCTGTGGCTAAGTATACAAAAACTACTCATACTACTTGATAATTCCTAGAAAGTAATTACTAATTAAATTTCGGTTACTTTTATAATTATTTTGAAAATTAAATTACTTTTGTTAATAATTTTACAACTTAAATTACTTTAGTAATTATTTTTGATAATTAATTACTTTAATATAATTAAATACCAAAAAATACTAAATTACAAGTACAATTAGAATTACAAGCATTTTTGAACAATCAAGCAATTTTAAATAAAACCAAATACATATATCAATCAAAATTCAATTAAACTTAATTCGTTTCACTGGTAATTGAATTCTCAAAGTACTATTACAATAAATTTTTAATTATACCATTATGATTATGAAAAGTAATGATTACCAAGTAATTTTAAATTGAATTCACGAAGTACTTTTGCGAAAAATTTTTAATTATCATTATGTAAAAGTAATGATTGCCAAGAAATTCATTATTGAATTCTCGAAGCACTTTTGCGAAAAATTTTTAATTACCATTATGATTACCAAGTACTGGTAATAGTACAAGTACTTAAATTTTATAGGTTACTGCCACAATAATAAATAACATGCTTATTATTTGATATGGAAGTAATCAGAAAATACGCCTTTGCATGATCTATCTCATTTAAATTTACAGTTTTATAGTACTTAGTTACTTTTACAATTTAATTTAAAAGTACTTTAAACAAGTCTATAATTAAAAGTTTAAAAATAATACCCATAACACTATTTTAAAAGTAGAATGCTTCAACTATGTAAATATACTCTATTGAAAAATATGATTACCCAAATTAGATTTAATAAAAATAAACCGAAGCCTAAAAAAAAAATTAATATTTTCAAAAAAAAAAAAACAAAAAGAAAATGTTTTTAATAAATTGAAAATTTATTTATATACTAATTATGATAAATTTCAAGAAAATTAAATCTGTGTAAAAGAATTAAAAAAAATGTTTAAAAAATGGAAATATTAAAGTACGTATAAGGTAATTAAACCTAAATAATTGTTTAAAATAGAAACAAAGTAAACCAAATATACCCTCCTTTAAATATTTAACAGATTTTTCCTTAAAAATTTTTTTTTTATATTTCTTAGTCTTCTTCTATGTGCCAACCCCTTCCCATATCCTTTTACACCCTTTTCTTCTTTAAAACGCATACATAAATACTAGAAATAAATTTATGTTGTATAAGCATGCAAACAATACCTTAGTACCCATTTAATATAAAAATTTTAATCCTCTTTTGGGCGCAAATTTATAAAACAATTTTTCATAATTAAAAAGGATTTTCATATTTTCATTACATACTTTTAGGCAGACTTTTTTTTTAATTAATTTAATAATTAATAATTTTTATTTTAAAGTAAATAAAAGATGATTAAAACAATGGAGAGGGTTCTATTAGAAAAAAAGGAGAGATTTCTATTAAATATTAAAGGTCTAAATTAATAGCAAAGATAAGAGGATCAAAGTAATTAAATTTAGTAAATTAAAAATAGTTCTTCTTGAACTAAAAGAAGCTAAAATTGAATTTAAATTTTACTCAATTTTAATCAGTATTTAAATACAATTAATAATTATAGATAATACAATTTAATTATTTATTTATCTTAAGTATCATGAATTATATAGGATTTTGAGCTTACCTGCTTAGGCCTTACTTATAGATCAAGACTAATTATTAATGTACTGCTTTCGAAATTTGAGCAAATCTATAATTAGGTTCGGCTACATAAATAATAATATTTCAAACAATGCGCCTTACGCCTGATTCTCGAACCTTCCTTGAAGGCTGCTTTCACTCCTTTTAGCACTCGTTATAATATCGGAACTTTAACTCTCTTTTATAGATATGTTATAGGTATTGACACTTGCTCTATTGAATTAAAATCAACAAATCCTCCTTTTAAACAATTCCAACGCAACACTTGGAGGCCTTAAGTGCTCACTAATACACAGTAGAAATTCGTAGGTGGCTCAAAACTGGTTATGTAAACTCATTTATGGTGAGAACTACTAGAATATGGACCATGCTTCCATCCAATGTGTTCCCCTCTGACAGAAATAGACCTTTTTACAATAATAAACAGACAACAGCATTTACAAACCTGTTTAGTTATGAAAAGTACAAAAAATCTGTAAAATCCGATCTGTTTGTAACTACTAAAAGAAATATCTCAGAGGCCAATTAAGATGGGTAAAAGGGTTCTTCAATTTAGTACAAGGAGTTTTCTTCCTGTTTCCTTGTGCTTTTAAAGTTTGGAATTAATTGAAGCGATTCGGGTAATTGATTCGGGTAATTCCTACACTCCTCCCAATACTTAAAAGCAATTAATAAAGATATAATTTAATATTCGGAACACGGGTGTTCCGTCCACCTTGTATTATTTCATTAAGACTTGGAATGAATTGAGTTTGTGGTTCGGGTACCAATTACACACCTCACAAGATTAAATAAGCATATCTTCGAAATTGACAAAGATAAAAACTTAAAATTTAGTACAAGAGTGTTCTGTCTTATTTCTTTTATATTTTTGACAATTGAGAGCAATTAAAGTAGTGGTTCGGAAGGCTGCCACACACCTCCCCAAACATAACCAGCAAATTTTCGGAAGTAATAAACTTAGAAAATTGTAATTTAATACAAGGTGGTTTTTGTTTTTTTTCTTACTGTTCTCAAAATCTGAAATATATTGAAGTAGGGGTTTGATAAACTTTAATTTGAAATTTTTAGGTATAGGGTGCTAATAAGTCGATGCAATGAACTGTTGTTCCATTACTATTTTATTCTTGAATTACCGGAAATTATGTTAAACTTTGGACTTCATTTACTTTATTCTAAAATACAATTGATCTAATTTAGTTCTAAAGAAAATATTAAACTTATATTTTAAGTATTAAAAATATATATTTTACTTTTAAAAATATGAGTAATGTTAAAATTAGTATGTTCATATAATATTTATATGTTCATTAGTAAGCAACCATGTAAGTCTTTACTTAGTATAACAATAGATGAATATATTAGACTATATACTTAATTTATTTTCAATATCTAAATAATTAGATATGCAAATGATGATTTTTAAGTTTTTAGATGAATTATAATAAAAGATACATTTTTCGTTCACAAATTTTTAAATCAATAACATGTAATTAAATATTTAAAAGTTTGTCGCCATTTTTGACATTTACAATTTGCCCGATCATCATTACAATTGTAAAATGTATTTTAAAGTCTTTGACTTTCAAACATGTCAATTTTTTTCCGGTGAAAATTATATAGTATTGGCAGCTCTCACGCAATAATTTAAATAAGAAGATGAAAATATGAAAATTTTTATGTAGAAATGACTTAATAAATGATGATTTAACATAAATAATTTAAATAATTATTATTTATTTATTAAAAAAAAAAAATATCTATTATTTTTGAGTATAAATAAGCTAAAAATTTAAATAATATTCAACAAATCAGTTTTGAATTTCAAAATTTAAATACACATTATCTTCTCTAGTACTTCTAAGCCAGGAATTAACAAAATTATTTTAAAAATGAAAACTTTCACAGTATTCTTTGTAATTGCTACAATCGTTTTAATTGGAAATGTATCAGCATCATTAGAAGAGATGAAAGCTAAAATGATGGAAACTGCTAAAGAATGTATGGGAGAACATAAAATTTCAGAAGGTTTGTAAAATAAAAATCTAAGAAAATATTCTTAATTAATTGATTGATTATTTTAATTAAAGATACTCTTAACAAGTTGAAGAATAAAGAAGCTGTTATGACACCAGAAGCCAAATGTTTTAAAGCATGTGTTATGCAAAAAGTTGGAATTGTAAGTTAATTTATTTATTTTTTTAATTATTTTTAAAGAAGAATCCTTTTCGAACTTCAATGGGATCTTTAAGTAATATGCTTATAAAACTGGTGAAATTCAAGTACTTTGGTACTTAAGTTAACAAGTCAGGATCATTAGTATTACAGGAAAAAATATTCAATAAAATTTAAGTATTGTTACTGGTACTGGAAGCTATCAATACGAGTACTCAATGATATGGTACTGGAAGCTATAACAAGTGCAATACGAGTACCAATGAGTACTTTACCAGTACTTAACGAGTAAACTACCAGTACTTAGCTATTACTACCAGTACTTAGTTCTTACTACCAGTACACAGCTATTACTACCAGTACTTAGTTATTACTACCAGTACTTAGCTATTACTACCAATACTTAACGAATTCATTAGTACTTAACGAGTACTCTAGCAATACTTAACTAGTACTACAGCAGTATTTACTTGTACTACCAGTACTATCAGTAATTACCAGTATTGATATTGGATGTTACTGGTTGATACAGGTAGTACTCGTGAACACCAGTAACAATACTTGACTTATCTGAATATTTTTTCCAGTATTAGGACTGGTACTCGAAAAACGCCAACTGTGCTTGCCTATAAAACATATTAAATTTTTTAATTTTTTGATTTTTTAAGATGGGTGAAGACAATAAATTAAATAAAATGGGTATTATTGAAAAAATTAAACCATTCTTTGGTGATAAACCCGACAAAATGACATTAGCTGAACAAATAATTGATAAATGTAATCAACATTCAGAAACTGATAAGTATGATTTTTATTTTTAATATATGAATATAAAATGTTTTGTAATTGAATTTTTTATTATTTTTAGATGTGAAGCTGCTGGTAAATTATGTGAATGCATGTTTAATTCTGTTGAAGCCACTGAATTTAAAGAATTGATGTAAACTGAATAAGGTTTACACAAAAATTGCCCGTTTAAGAAACATCGAGATTAAATTCAATGTTACGATTCGATTATAGTTATTTTTTTATTTTGTAGTTTTGTTGCCTTTGTAAAATTTTATTGAATACAAAATATTCATAAGATTAAAACAAATTTTGTAAAATATTCAAGATATAATTTTAAAAAAAATATATGCAGTAAAAAAAAAATATTAAAGAAAAATTTTTATTTGAGGTTTTAATTTAGGGTTTAGCAAGTTATATTTGAGTCTCAACCTTTGGATAAATAATAATCAAAATATTTCCTCAGCTGCTATGACATTGGTTTCATCATCATCAAAATGTATTTTTGGTTTTTGCCAAAATACCCTTTCTTTTTAATTTATTGCGAATCTTAAAAATTAAATACAAATTTTTTTCATTTAATTTCTATTATTTTTTAACATTTTTCTATCTTTACTTTAATATGCATATAATTTGCATAATTTCAGGATGAACATTTTATGAAATATATCTATAATTATTATATTGCATATATTTAGGATAATGTATTGAATTGGAATTCTGCTTAAATAAATATTGAAGGTTAAATAAGTACATATACGTATTTTTAAAAAAAAATTCAAATAGTCGTCGTTAAGTATCGGGCGTTTCAAAGGAGGGAGTAAGAGTTCGTAAAAACTAATTTTCATTACAATTTCCCCTTCACATCAAAAATATAACAGTAGTATAACCCTGTATAACATAATTGAATAAATATTGATATTTATATTGATATAATCTAATAATAGTGTCCTAAACTATAATGGTCTTAGTAACAAAGTGGGTATTATAATATTAACTACTATGTGTTTAAGTTTTAGAATACTCGCTAAGTGCGATACACCAACAAAGTATTCGGTCATTGATTTATCTATGCAATGCCAACAGTTGATTACAAAATATTGGTATTATATTGAAGATTATAAATATACTAATAATGGGGTACTTATTAGTGATGTATCCCAGTACGTACTAAAAAACCCCTCCAATAAAATAAATTATTGAACAAAATTCCTTAATTTTTCATAGATTTAAGATTCATTTCTGAAATCTGTATTTAATTTATACCCAATCTTCTAGTTACCCAATACAAAATAAAAGTGGTCACTACAGCATAATTGGTGAAGTGAAGCAGAGTGCAGCACTAAATTTACTAAAATTTTATTGAATAATGTGCTGAAAACGGTTTTTCTAGAGTGTGTCTATAGTGTGTGAGCTTTAGATTGTAAGTGATCTCAAATGTTTTGAGGTTGAGAAATTTGAAGGTCATAAATATTAAAAAAAACTGGTAGGACAGGTGCCATTTTTGGTTTTTCAGAATTTAAAGGTTAAGTCAAATTAATATGATTTAGTCCTGCTCAAATGTTGGTTTTAAAACTAATAAATTGTACATTTTTCATTAATTTTAATTTTCAATATAAATGTTTTGTATCTATAGGATTCATCTTAACCCATTCTATACATTTATATATTTAAAAAGGTGAGACAGGTGCCATTTTTGATTTTTAAGAATTTAAAGCTTAAGTCAAATTAATATGATTTAGTCCGGCTTAAGTGTTGGTTTTAAAACTAATAAATTGATTTGTATCTATAGGATTTATCTTAAACAGGTGAGACAGGTGCCATTTTTGATTTTAGGGAATTTAAAGATTAAGTCAAATTAATTTGATTTAGTCCTGCTCAAGTGATGGTTTTAAATCTAATAAATTGCACATTTTTCATTAATTTTAATATTAAATATAAATGATTTGTATCTATAGGATTCATCTTAACCCATTCTTTATATATTTAAAATTAAAAAAAACTAAAAAATAATGTAACCAAAAAAAAAACAAAAATAAATAATTTTTATTATTTATTACAGTTTTCTATATCCATTCAATTTCAAACAATATTTAAGTTAAACCGGAACGACATTTAAGTATAGCATCCCAGACACAGACGACGTAACTTAAAGATTTTATTATTTCCATATAAAAGAAAGTGAAAATAAATCAAGTCTTAAAATTAAAATGCATATTAAATGCATTTACAAACTGCTAGTATTGTAGGTGATTTGGATTAATATATTAATATATACATATATATATATTTGAGGTTACATACTGAAATTGTAACATCTTTATAATAGATACTTTTTTATACTCTGTATACTTCCTCTTTGCCGATGGTGGATTAAATTTAACATAAGAACACAAAAAAAAAAAAACTTTAATTATATTTTGTATATTAAACGTTTCATTGTAACGTCACCACATCACATTACATAAAATTTTTTATATAAGGATGCAATTGGTGAATTTTTTTGGGTAATATGCAAATATATACCAGCAACCAGTTTATCTTATAGTTACTTAAAAAAAAACTTAAATTTGAAAATATTTTTTTATTAGATTACTATTTATGGTGAAAGTGAAAGTCTTGGTTTTTTTTTTGTGAATTGCAAAAATTTATATTGTTAAGATGAACTTGTTTTTGGTTTTTTGTGTATCTTAATAAGTGAATGTAAAAGAAATATTTGAGGTTAATGCAATTTTACTAAAATAATAAATTATAATTGGGTTGAAGTTGAATTGGTCGTTAAAGAAAATTTTAAATTTTGTTCATGTTTTTTTAAAAACTTTTCTTTAAAGTAATTATTCCTTGTTAGGGGCCTAGGTTGTTAAGTGAGTGGGAATTGGGGTTAGTAACTGCGGGAGTGTGGGAGTGAGAAATTGAAATTTTTGCAAAATACTTGAATACCTGAAAAAAATAATTGAATTCTTGATCCTTAAGTATGTGTCGTTACTATAAATACTAAAGCATCAAGAATTAGTTGATAATTACTCGGTAAAATATAATTACAAAAGTAATTAAACTCAAAAGTCTTAATTACTTTCTGGGAGTTACAAGTATTAAAAATAATTCCATTCTTAATACTTAAGTATTAATTGGTACTGTAAAAACTTAAGTAACAAGAATTAGTTGATACATTAACTTGACAAAAAATAATTACAAAAGTAATCAAACTTAAAATTTAAATTACTTTCTGGGAGTTACAAAGTATTTTTAATTAATTATTTTAATTGTACTTAAATTTTGCTAAGTATCGAAATATTATTAATACTGGTACTTGACAAAGTGGTGAGTACTAGGTATTCGTACTTAAAAATGTACTTAAATACCATTTTACACTGTATTATGCAGGGCTGCTTTAGTTATGCATTGTTCGATAGTTTTCAAAGTTTGTTATAAAGAGATTACTTACATCATCTGTTAAAATTAATTCGAATTAATGATGAGGCCATTAAGGGTTTAAAACCGAAAGTAAAATAGAATACTCAGAAGTGAGAAAGCTTAGTTACAATAGATTCAGATTTGAGTAATAAAAAAATTGGAATTTTCTGTAGTATTTTGCTGATGCTTCGGAAAAGTTGATAGAAAATATTCTCTTCAACTGATGGAGTCTTTAAAGAACGTTGGTTATTCAATTTGGTTATTTGAATCTTATAAGTAGGATCTTCTAATGTTCTTAAATTTTTAAGCCATTAAATTTCCTTGTACCGGGGTATTATTCTTTTTTTCAACTTTCCTTTATGAACAAGATGAAGTAAGTAATTTTTTTCTGGGCATCTCATAACAAGTGCTAGGTATAATAATTTTTCAACTTTGACTAAAATCACAATGCCTAGGAATTCTCCTATATTTCAAGGTTACATGATTGCATCAAATAGAACTGATCTATAAGAAAAATATCGCACTGGACTCATCTGCTAACATCAAATTATTTAAAGTTTTATAGATTTAAGATTTGACTTTTAAAAAATTTTAATACAATGTAGAACCAGAACGAAACCAAATAGATCTATGTGAAACTAAAAGCGAAACTAAGTAAAGTACTTGGTACATATAAATAGAAGACCAAGGAATTCAAGAATCTCATATTATTCGAATTAAATAGTGGCTGATGTGAAATTTGAAAACTAATTAAGAGTTTAACTATGAATTACTTTAATACAGTACTTTAAAACATAATGATATTATTCATAAGAGTTAATGAACCCAATTTTATTCATTTAATCTCATATAATCTTGTCAATATAATTTTATTTTTAAAATAAGTACGTATTATTTTTTTTTCTTAATTATTAAAAATAGTATCTAAATTTAAATATCATGATTCAAGAGCCATTTCTTGCTATTAGATTTGATTAATGATTGCATTAGTTATTTGTTTAATATTTTGACTTTAAATATTAACTAAATTTTAATTTCAGTTAAGTTTAACAAAAATTATCTCTAATATAGGCGTTCATTTCCGATATTTTATTAATAACTAATAAGGGGAGCGCCACGAAATCCCAAAAAAAAAATCTCAAAAGCCAAAATCCCAAAATAAAAATCTTAAATTCCAAAATCCCAAATTTCAAAATTCCAAATTACAAAATCCCAAAATTCCAATTTTAAAATCTTAAATTGTAAAATCCCATTTTTTAGTTAGTTATACATATATGTGAGATTTTGAATTTTAGAGTTGCTTACAAAATCATAGTTATATAGCCTTTAACAGAATTTATATATGTGTTTAACCATAACAGTTTATGTAAGACTCTAAATTAGTAGAGATTTTAGAGTTGTTTAGAAATTCAGGGTTACAATAATTTGTTTAGCGGGGGTTTAGGGCGGTAGCCCCTCTTTTGGAAGTTCTTTATTATTGCAAATATATATTATATATATATAAAAAATATGTAGGAGGAATTTTATAGTTTGTTACAAAATGAATTTTTGTTTTTGAGATAACGATAGTTGTTTTGGGATTTTGAATCCGGAATTTTGTATTTGGGATTTTCCATTTGGGATTTCGTAGCCAACCCCTAAAAAGTAATAACTAATAATTGATAAGATTTAAGTTTTTCGAAATTAATATTTTATAATATTTTTGTCGAAAGACATATTATTCAAGCATAAATTACTTATTTTTTACTTTTATTTTAAAAAAAGTAACATTTAATTAACTTAAATGACCAATAATTAATGAATAAAGCATCAATTGTTTTAACTCAAGTATATAATTCAAAATCATTGATAAAAATATAGCTTATCTTATAATATATAATTATTTAAAAAGTTTAAAAACATTTAGAAATTTCATACTTAATGTTATAATTAACTTTTGATTAGAAAAATATTAGACAGAAAGTGATAGAAAAGGCACTTATTTTTTATGATTTCTAATGTATAATTTAAAATTAAAATACAAATTATGAATTGAAAGTGAAAGAAATTTAATGAAAGTGAAATGATTAGACAAAATATTAATAAATATTTAATCAAAAAAAATAACTAAATTAGTAATTACTGTAACTGATTTAAAGTATTCATAAAAGTAATCTGTGTTTAAATAATTTAGGAGGATATCGATATATTTAGGAGGATAACAGGTTCATGAGTTCGAAGACTTAGAACTGTCATTCATGAATGCCAATATATAAAATGCTGCCTTTAACACTAGAACTGAAAATATACATAAGTGAATGAATGCAATCAACTAATGCTAGAATGCAATCAACTAACACCAGAATCCAATAAACTAACGTCAGAATCCAATGACTAACCCCAGAATTCAATGAACTTACCGCAGAATTCAATGAACTAACTCCAGAATACAATAAACTAATATCGGAACGTAATGAACTAACGCCAGGATTTAATTATCATACCCAAGAATGCAATGAATTAACGTCGGAAAACAATTTTTGTGGCTTTATTTCATTTTAAGTTCTGGCGTTAGTTCGCACAGCCGTAATTAATTACTATTAATTCCAATTCTCAAATAGAGAATAATTATCACACAAAGGGTTTCTGTCCTATACATATATAAATATTCTGGTCAAATTAAATACAGTTAGCCTGTGAAATAAATCACAGAAAAATATAAATACATAAAACTTGCATATATGAATAAAGTCAAAAGATAATAAAGGAAAGTTAAATATAGGTATATGACAGAATCCCGGAAATTATTCATATAATATAGATTACTCCATTTGTGTAATTAATTTTTAACATAATCTTGAATAAATGCTGTAAACTTTTGTACTAATTGTTCTATTCCAATTGACTTAATCTTTCGTTTAACTCCTTTTCCAAATCTCATTATATGACACATTTTTTATCTCTTTCTTATTATACCCGTGTGACTATAGGTCAAAGTGTATAATAAATTTGCCATTACGTTTGTGATGCAAAGAAGGAGGGAGGGGGGGATATCAAGTGTATGGATCGGATTAGAATCGAAAAATAAATCGATTTAGTTATGTAGGTCCGCCCGTCCGTCTTCACAATAACTCAAAAAATAAGGGCTAGGATTTTAAAATTTTCACAAATTCGTTTTTATGCAATAGACGTCATCGCTATTGAAATCCAGCCATTCTGGTCCACGGGTTCGAGTACCTGCCATACAGCTTCTGTTTTTATGTGTCCATTACTTTATACTTATTGAAGCTGGGTGTCTGAAATTTTACCAAAAATAGTTTAGTTTTATAGCCTAAGTTTCCGCAAAATTTAGTTGGTCTACTGTAGAGAGTTCGAGTAGCTGCCATACAACTCCTTCTTTTATATCAGCATTACACTACACCTAATGAAGCTGTATGTACGAAATTTTGCCAAAAGTAATTAACCAGATGATATAATATTTATATTACGGCCATACGGGTATCCCAGAGCTGACACAGTCTACTGTACTACACTCTTCCTAGTTTTTCCATGATTATTGTATTCATTCTTATTACATTGTTTTAGCAGATAAAGAAAACTTCTGTTCTTATCTTTCTGTTTTACTTTTTTTTTAAAGAATTATAATAATGATAATTACAATTTTTCATTTTTACATTTAATAATTATCGTACTCTTTTCCATTTTTATGTAAACGATTATTTTTGCATTTATATTAAAACTTTGAAATATTTAATACTTTGAAAAGCGAAATTATGGTTTTAAAATAAAAAAACAATCATTACTTAATTCATTACTAAATTCATTAACTAATCTGAATTTAAAAACTTTAATAAGATTATGACTTAATTAAGAAAATAGTTTAAAGTTTAAAATTAAATTAAATGTAAAGTTTCATTATATACTATTAATTAAAGTAAAATGAATATTTAAATTGAAAAAAAGATACGCACTCAAGAACACCTTAAACAAACAGCCAGTTGTTTAAAAAAATCAGATACCTTTTAATAAATTCAAATAAAAGCATAAAACTAATTTGAATTCCCGGACACTCAGAAATAACAGGTAACTGTCGGCAAACTGTAAAGCGAAATTAGCAGCTGAAATTCCAACAATATCTAGTCAAATACATTTCCCTAGTGTAACAGCGAAGGAAATGCACAAACAAATCTTCGCTAATAGACAATTAAAATGGAACTTCTCAAGCAGCTTTTTAATAAGTCACTGGCACACAGCATCGTCTCCATCATATCAGATTGGCAAAAGATCGCCAGAAGTCAAAATATGTAAAATTCGTCTAGGAAATACTTTCCACACAAAAAGCAACACTTATTTTTTAAGTCAAACCCTCCCATATGTCCACACTGCGGGACTATTATATCGATTAAGCATATATTTTTGAAACATGCATAAAATTATAAACTACATTCTTTCTAAGCCCCACTTTTAGATTAAAATTTAAAAGAAACCTTGGATCCAAATTCAGCTATAAGGACGAGAGCATGGAAAGGAGTTTGGAGAATTGGGTATACTAATAAAATTTTTTACAAGACTTTATATTATATTTAGTTTCAGAGTTTAAAAATTTGGTTAAAGGTACTCTTTATTCAAATAAAAAAGCAGCTTAAAAGTCTGGGTGTAGGTATGATTCTCTTGAACTTCTTTTATTTTAGAAAACTGAACTAATTAATTCTATAGAATAATGCACCCTAATGTGGCTTTAAAACATACTTTCTATTTTGATCTTTTCTCATTTATCCTATGAATAGTTTTTCAATACATAATATCATATATTGCCTATTTTCAGGCGCTGAAGAATTTTTGGTATAAATCGTAATATCATATATTGGCTATTTTCAGGCGCTTAAGGAGTTTTGGTATAAATCGATTTATTTCAATTTTTAAAAATTTTATTATTTCAATATTGAAAAACACTTTAATATTCGGAAGATATTTTTAAGATACTCGTATATATATAAGTTCATTTAATATTCATATAATTTAATAAAAAGTGAGATATATTTTTTTTAAATACCTATTAAACTAAAGTTTTTAAATTTAATTTTTGATTTCAAGAAAATAATTTCAAAAACAAATTTAAGTTAAATTTTTAAAGTATACCTATAATATTTTTTTATGAAATATTTATTTAAATTTAATTATATTAATTTCTAATTTGAATTAATTTAATTTATTCGAATAAGAAAAAACAAACAAAATAAAATTAGAAAAAGAAAGAAAAGTACTGGAAAATTTAATTATAACCCTTTTTTTTTTAATTCTTCTTATTTTTGTGGTGAAAAATGTTGTTAATTAAATTATAAAAAATGAATTTTCTTAAAATAAAATTATGAAAAATTTGCAGTATTAAAAAAGGGGATTAAAAAAATTTAAACGGAAGGGTTGGAAAACAGGAAAATTGTAGGAGAGATAATCTAATTTAATTATAAATTTTTAAAAACAACTTTTTTTTAAACGTTGTGTAAGACGTTGGCATATGCAGTATATAGAAACTATAACTAAGGATTCACGCATATACAGGGTGTTTTTTAATTAAGTGCACTGTGTGGTTGAAAAATGTGGTTTTTTCAAAAAAAAAAAAATGTTAAAATTTAAAAGTGTTTCAAATGTAAAAGCCCGCTTTTCAGTTTTGAAAGCCTAAAAAATAGAAAACGACAGAAGATTAAAAGACGACATCTTAAGCTTTGGAATACATTTAAAAAAAATTTCATAAGTAGTCTAAAAACAGAGTTAAAAATAAAATTATGAAAACTAAAAAAAAATTTATATTTAATTTAAGTCCCCATATTTTGGAAAGTAGAAAAGGTCTATCTTTGCTCCCATACACAAAATTTATCTACTCTTATCATCTATGCAGTGGTATACAGTATTGCACCGAAAATTTCTCAAAATTTAAATAGAAGGCTATCTAAAATTACACCTGAAGTTGTTAATTTTAATGTCTTAGTTTGGTTATACACTTCAGAAAGAGCCAGAAAACATTACGCGACAGACACTAGACTGGAATCCACAGAGGGGAAAAAAAAGTGTGGGTAGACCTAGGATAACTTGGAGAAGGTAAGTCACTAAATAAATTGAGAATAGCGGTAGAAAATGGGCAGAAGTAAAACAATTAGCTCACAAAAAAGTGCAATACAGAAGCTTTGTGGGAGTTCTATGCTAACGCAGGAGGTAAAACAGGAAAAAAAAAGAAAAGTTTTATATCTAATACAAAAATTTGGTTTGGTAGTGCAAGAGGTCTGTATATCTGCTATATAAATTGTTATTAAGTGAATAACTTCAAGCTAATATAAAAATGTGTAAAAAAAGTTATGTTTTATACAGTTAAGTCTCTTAACAATTCCGGCAAGTTTAATTATTCTATTATGACAAGTGGATTAAGTTAAGGAATTTGATTTGGGGAGATGTTATTCATTATTAAATATCTTTAGCTGGCTCATATGTTTTGTGCGAGTATCTAAGACTTGACCTTGTCTATCCTTTCCTCCTTTATTTCTTTTTAAAGTATATTCTTTTTTAAAGTATAATATTGAAAGTATCTATTATATAGTATCTATATACTTTCAAGATACGTACCTACTTATTTAAGAAAATTCTAAATTATTTATTCAAAAGATACAAGATATAACCTAAAAACTCTTTAGAATATAATTTTCCATTTTTGAATCAATTTATTTAATTCAAAAGAAATATAATATATAAATAATCAAATTTTCTTTATTAAGTGTAAACTTAATATGGTAGAATATTATATTATATACACATATATATATACATTATTTTATGTATACTTTTATTATTTAATTTGAAAAATGTTAAACTTTTTCTTTATACTTTCAAAATTTTTTTTAAATATGAAACTTGAAATTAAATTTCAATTCTACAAAATTAGGTTAAATTGCATCTTTTTTTTAAATTATATATATATATAATTTATATATTTGATTTGTTTTAAAATAAAAATTGAACTTGATTCTATCTTATATATCCATCTTATATAGGAATTCTATACTCATCACATACATAACGCAACTAATACTAGTATCATGTGGGTTATAAAGGTGACCTGAATTAAGGCCCTGCGAAATAAAACCCCCAGGGTGTTATTTCCCATTTAATGAGAAATAATGCCCTGGTGTTTTATTTCTCGTAGTAGAGAAATAGGCCCTAAAATATGGGAAATAAAGCCCAAGGTTTTATTTCTCTATCAAGTTGAACTACGACTTCTATGAGAAATAAAGCCCCGAGGTATTATTTCTCATTTCAATTGAACCTGCAAATCAAAATAACACAATGGTTTCATACAAATATATACAGAATTTCTTGAACTATAATATCAAAAATAATTAGCACACATTTGGAGTTCGAATCGAAATCAGGGGTATTCCCTTTTTTCAAAATTTAAAAATAAATAATAATTTGACATATAAACTACATTTATACTACAAACTACACATATAAACCTGATTTTGTAACCAAAGTCTTGCACATATTAATTCATAAATACTCTGGAAAAAGGTCAACTTTTTTTAACCAACTTAAATATGCTTCCTTATCGAGCATATGTTGTTTTACATCTAATATTTTACTTATATATATAATTTTCAGGTTTGAATATTACAAAAATGTATTTTATTACATATTTAATGCGAAATTATAACTTGGGACTTTATTTCTCAGAAGTCGAAGGTTCAATTGAAAGAGAAACAACACCCCGGGCTTTATTTCTCATAGAAGTCGTAGCTCAACTCAAAGTAGAAGTAAACCCCAAGGCTTTTTTTTCGCAGGGCGATAATTCAGGATAATTCACTGTTAAAAGTCATTACTATGTATTTTAATGATTGTTTTTATAACTTTATTATCTTCCTTTATTATAGATAGTGGGTTTAAATTGCTGGTTCAATCGAACATTGAGTAACTCCATTATGCAGCCACTTGTGCGGCCATTTAACCAAATATCTAAATATGTAGATAATAAGATTTAAGGTTTTACGTTTAAGATTTTGTATTGAAATTTGAGGTTTAAACTATAATTTGATATTAATTTAGGTTGCTTAATCGCTGGATCACTTGAATCGCTTGGATTTATGGCTTTTGTCTGCGCTGGATATTTCCTAACAAATTATTAAATGGGTATTAGATGGATCCACCGGGGACATATGACTTAATGTTTTCGTTAATAATTCGTTAAAGTCATAAGTCCCCGTAGAATTTTGTCTCGTTAACCTTGTTATAACTCCTATGGGAACTTTTGACATGCCACCTCCTGTTCACTATACCTGTGGGAAGTTTTAATAAAAATAGACCCTTCATTAAATGCTAATTAGAATCTTTATAAATAGCATTGATACCTTTGGCAACCTCATTATGTGGATATGATAACAATAAATAAGAATCATGTACTATATTTTGTTCTGAAATCGGATAAAATTTCTTAAACATTTATATTCTATTTTAGTTATACTTGTAATATATTTTATGAGATTTCTATTTTAAATTTAAACTCATGAGGGCAAAAAGTTTTTTTCAAAAACAAATGTAAAATTATTTCGAAGATTTATTGTAATAGATTTTAAAATTTGTGGGATATTAGTCATTTTGTTTTTTTTTTTTTTGTTTACGAGGGAATGGAACGCTCGAAAGCCACCCATTCAAACTGTGCGTTGTTTCGTTTCCTTGGGTAGTGTTCGACTTTAACGCACCAAAACCACACCCTTTTTGAACAAAACTTTAGGAAGGAACCTGTGATACAAATGTACAATTTGGTTACAGGGATGGGAATATGGAAGGACTTTGGGATAAATTTACTGGATAAATTTTACAAGTTTACAATAATGGAGAATAGAAAAATTACACATGTTCATTATGAAACAAAATTTTTTACAATTGTTTTAACAAGCATTTTTACTTTTAGTAGCATTAACCAACTTGTAAAAACCTTTAAAGAGGTTGTCAATTTTAAAAATAATCACTATTGAGATAATTGATATTAATTATAATTTTTAATTATGGGTTTAAGTTGAAAAAAGAATTTAACTAGAGATACAAATTGTTATTAAACCATAAGTTTACTTTACAATTACCACACATTTTTATTTTCATTTAAATTTCTTAAATTCCATCATTTATTTTAATGATCGGTTTAAAATATAGTTTTTAAGATTTCCAGAGTATGTAACTTATTATATTACATACTTTATTATTAAAACAAGTAAAGAAACAGTCAGTCGGTGCAACCGACTTAGAAATACCCTACACCTATTTGGTTCAAATTTAAGGACATATCCATAAGTCATTTTAACACCATAGAAGCTGTTATTAATTTGATCGTAAGACATAGCTAACCAAATTAACTGTATAATACTAAAAACATTTTCTAATTACCCTATCTATTAAAAAATACTACAAATTCTTACTAATTTATCTATTTAAAAATATTAAAAAACAAACAAACTTGAAATAAATGAAAATATATTTATTCCAATTCAATTACAAAATGAAAAAATTCTAATTATTAAATTTTGTGATAAAAAGATAATCAAAGCATAATATATTTAATAATCCAAATTTTTAAAAATTGCAATTATTTTAAATGGTTAGTTTATATACCTAATAGAAAAGCTTATAAACGCAAAATATGCAATAAATGTATTTCTAAAATACAATTAAAAGTTTACACCTTTTCATATAATTCATTTAAATATAAAAATAAATTTTACATAAATGCCGCAAGTACCATTGAACATAGCTGAACCACTACAATTAAGTCTAGATTTCGGAGACACATAGGACATAGGAAATATATACTTTGGCTTCGAAATTAAACTCGACCACAACCTGTTCCCATGGTACTTTCATTACTAGTAACCTACTGTTAAATTTCATCAAAATACCGGCATTATTTTTTGAGTTATGGTGTTTGTAAGATATATGTTTGTTAGTCCTTGAACTTTTCAAGGGTTCTGAAATTATGGTACGATTTCGCCCATATGCAGTCCCGTCATACTTTCAATACTAGTTAACCCTTGTACACAATTGGAACGCTCTATCTTAATTTTAAGTTACTAGTTTTATTAATTCCGATGATAAGCTTTTACACATTGGGGGGTCTAAGAAAGGTTCTGAACCACCACTCCAATTGATCCCAAATTAGAGGGGCACGCAAGAAATAGTAAAGAACACCCTTGTGGCAAATTGGAAGCTTCTACATTTGTTTCAAGTTACTATCTTTATTAATTTCGAAAATATGCTTTAAGGGCCTAAGAACTGAGTGGCTGGTCACCGATCCACTACTCCAATGGGGCCCAAATTTCAAAGACACTTACGAAATAGGAAGGGACACCCTGATACCAAATTTGGAGGTTCTATCTTCATTGATTTCGGAATTATGCTCGTTTGGCCTAAATTCGATCAAAAAGTTCTAAGTTCCGAACCCATTGTCCAATCCTCACCGTACGTAATCACCGCCGTAGTTTCGCTGCCAATAACCTACAGCACAAATTTCATGAAGATAGCCTCATTAGTTGTTGAGTTATCGTGATTTTTTATATATGTTCCTTAGCCCTGACATCGATTAAAAGGTCCGGAATCCGAACCGTTGGGCTGATTTCGCCCTTATATAGTCCGCGCTGTACTTATAGTACTAGTTAACCCTTGTACACAATTTGAACGGTCTATCCTAATTTTAAGTAACTATTTTTAGTAATTTCGATTATAAGCCTTTAAAACTTGAGAGGTCTGAGAGGGGTACAGAAACACCACTCCAATTGATCCCAAATTAGGGGAAAGAACACCCTTGTGGCAAATTGGAAGCTTCTACATTTTTTCAAGTTGTTATCTTTATTAATTTTAAAGATATGCTTTAAGGTCTTCGGAAATGTGTGGCTGGTCCCCGACCCACTACTCCAATGGGACCCAAATTCACAAGACACTTAGGAAATAGGAAGGGACACCCTGATACTAAATTTGGAGGTTCTATCTTCATTGGTTTCGGAATTATGCTCGTTTGGCCTAAATTCGATCAAAAAGTTCTTGGTTCCGAACCCATGGTCCAATCCCGACCTTACGCAATTCCCGAAGTAGTTTCATTACGAGTAACCTACAGCACAAATTTGATGAAGATAGCGTCATTAGTTGTTGAGTTATCGTGATTTTTTATATTTGTTCGTTAGCCCTGAAACCGATTAAAAGGTCCAGAATCCGAACCCATGGGCCGATTTCGCCCATATGCAATCCCCGCCGTACTTTCAGTCCTAGTAACCTACAGTTAAAATTTCATCAAGATAGCTCCATTATTTTTTGAGTTATCGTGCCTACGGACGGACGGACGGACGGACGGACGGACATGGCTATATCGACTAAGGCGGTCACGCTGATCACAAATATATATACTTTTCCATATCTAGCTCGCTTCCTTTAGGTGGTTACAAACACCATACCAAAGTTAATATACCCCTTTACCTATTCTATAGGTGTAGGGTATAAAAAAATGGTTAACTTAACACATTTATAACACAAAAATGTTTAAAACTAAGTTTTTATATAATTCAAATATTATTTTTAAGACTTTCCCTTTCAATTGTAAAAATTAAAAGCTGTTAATTTTTAAAATAATATGAGAAATTTTTTGTTTTGTTAGTTATTCAGCCGTGGAGCAAGCCCCTTCCCGTGTTTGTTTTTTCTCATTCAATAACAAATAAAGTATTCACGTATATTTTGAGGAATGGGAGGAATTTCTAAGCTGATTACAATATTAGGGTATCTCATTTTCTCCATAATATTTAGATATATATTATGATTAAATAGTACGATTTAAATATGTACAATTTAGAGTTACCCTAAAAATTAGAGGGATATAGACCTATTCCAGAATTTTAAATCCCACCTCGAAAATCACTCCTGTTTCAGAATATCACCTATACCCTTATATAAATATTTTGTAAAATGTGAATAGCTTAAGAATATAATTTACATATAGACATATAAACATTCTGAAAAAAGGGTAACCATGATTTTGAATCCAAATGTAAAACCCTTTTTAAAATAATCGGGTCTACTGCATCAAACCCCTGCTAAACAAATTATTGGAAATTTAATATTTTATCTCATTAGGCGTTTTCCAAATTATTATAATCCTATTTTTAAACTTTTATTAGGTAGGTCATAATTCATGGGTGTTATGATTATATCCGATGGTACATACCAATAAATGATGGAGTTATGTTCTACGACGGGATGTACCCCACTAAATGTGGGTTATTACACCAAAAATATTATAGTTTAATGTCTCAGGTAACAGACAACCCACCATAGTAGGTTTTAATTCAGTAAGTTTAGGACATAGTTTGATTGAATCAATGTTAGACATGGACTTCTATTGTTTGTAGACTTATATTATGTATGACAACTTACTTGTTTCTGTTTTTAAGGGGGGATAACCACGGGTCTTCCTCACAAATGGGCCTTGCGGCCCGTTGTGCACCCCTGCTCTCAGAGTTGCTCGTATTTACTACACCGCCTCGTTAAGCCACAACTTACTTAATATAGTAATTTTTACTATAAAATAAGGAAATTAAAAGACATTTCGATATTGAAAAGCCCTTATAATTAAAATACTTCATTAAGTAACCTTAAGTTAATTTAATAAATAAGTTTATATATTAAATTTATTTAAATATCAAATAATAGTAAATTAAAACAATTATTGATTGCTAAAACATGGTTCTATATTTTTCAAAAAAGTATTTGTTTTATATTTGGTAAAAAGTTTTATTTAAAAACTTGCCCACTGGCGGTTGTATCTTTATAAATTAATATTTTAGACTAACATAAATATTTTTTTGATCTCATGTCAAATACATTTATTATTTCTTTACCATTTATAAATTAAAATTTAAAAAAAAGTTTGAATATTTTTTGATCATAATAAAAAAATTCTTTAAGACTTAAACTTTTTTCTAACAATTAATTGGAATTAAAAGAATTGGACAAAAAATAGCCGTAAGTTTTAAATTTGTTTAAAAACAATTTATAGCCTTCAAATTTCAATATTTAATATTAAATTTTGTAAATATGTATTGGTATATAATTAATTAGTATAATTTTCAATATAATATAGCCATAATTAAAAAACAAATTCTTGGAAAATTTCCTAAAATATTTTCCACCTTCAATTGAACGTTTTTTTTTTTTCAATTTTTGTACAATTTTAATTAATTTTAATATTTTGATACTAAGTATTTGTAGATTTATATTAATCTTTATATTGTAGAATTGTAGTTAGGGGTTAATTTTCAATAAATATTGAATAATTGAAAAATGGAATAAATGAAAATTTCCTTCTTAGAATAAAATGAATAAATAAATTCCAATAAATTTTTATTGCATTGAACCAAGTCAAGCATCATTTGGTTCTTTAAACTCTACTTTGAGTACTTATTTAACCCATGATATTATTGACTCCGGTAATCCAGAATAATTTTCCAGGAATTCTTAAAAAAACTTACTAAAACATAGGTTAACATTGCCTTAGCAACCAATCTGCCATTGCAACCAATCAAATGGATTGGGTATGAAATCCTATTGGGTTGGGTTTAGTAAATCCCGAGATTTTGAAAATGAGATTTCGTGCTAGACCCTAAATGCAAAGTTATCTAGTGAAACCGTGTTTTTAAATAGAAATGCAATGGTAAAGCTGTTTTTTGAATTACATTGGTTCGATTTCAGCTTTAGCATCGTATTTCTATTTCTACAAGTGGTTTCATTATTGCATTTAGGGTCTGGGACGAAATCTTATTTTTACAAAATCTCATACCTATTTCATTCAAAAAATATGTAAGTTTCTAATTTTTTTAATAAAATGTAATAAAATTGATTAAAAAATTATTTATTTTAATATAAATTCTAACTAAATTATTGAAACTAGATTTCGCATCCAACACTAAAATAAAAGGGAATGGTATGTTAATTCGCAAACCTATTTCATACAAAAAAATAAACCCTCTTAATTCAGAAGCTCACTTTTACATAAATACAAAATATCTTTGAAAGGAGACCAATCCTGAGCTTGAATCCAATTCTAAAATCCAGCCTAATAATATAATTTTCGGTAAGCTATTTTGAAGTCTCCTCCGTAGCCTAGGTGGTTAGAGCGCAACCTTGCAATCTAAACACTGTGGCAGTCCCGGGTTCGAATCCTGGTGGGAGATACCATATCCAGTAAAATTAATAATTATAATAAATTAATATATAATAAATTATAATATAATAATTCTATACCTAAAAATATAATAATAAATAATTAGTAACAAATAATATAAAAATATAGGTACCTATAATCGTGTTTCCAGCTATACTCTATAATCTAATAATTAATACTGAATAAACAATAACCTATATGTAATTGAACGACAATGTAATTGCAACTGTCATATGCAATTACAATGGCAGTACGCACCTAACAACATGACACGGTTTCTCTACTTGACCGATAGATGACACTAGGGAAGAAATTAAGAAGCGACATCTTGTAGATAGATTACAGTAGACCAATCATTTACTTAATTGAAAAAGGAAAAAAACGATTCGAAACACAAGGCAGAGCCTCGATAAGAAAAAAGCAGATGGAGATGCCTAGTAGATATCCTATGCTCCCAAGAGGAGTAATAAGGACAAAAAAAAAAAAAAATTTTGAAGTCAAGTCAAAAAAAAGTAAAAAATTTAAATTATGTTCCGCTAAAATTTTATAAAAAACGAGATTTTGAAAACCGCGATTTTATAAGAAACTAGATTTTGTAAAAACAAGATTTTGTAAAAACAAGATTTTGTAAAAACTAGATTTTACAAAAAACGAGATTTTTTACCTTTCCCTTGTATTTAAGCAGATCTAATCAATTCATTTTAAAATCAAACTTAAATTAGGCCGTCTACAAATGTATTAATTCGTACAATTTTTAGGATAACATGTTTAGAATTCGGGATTTTGATAAGAGTTTCGAATGGTTACAAATAACAGATACAAAAAGTGCTAATTTAATTATTACTTCGTTATTTGATAAATTTAATTTTAGACCATCAACCCGTAATAATTAGAAAAGTTTTTTCTACTTCCTATTTAATTGAAATAACCGTAACTACTTTGCTTATATTAAATATGTATGTCCCATTAAAAAAAAACACCCAAAAGCAAAAATAAAACACGCAAAAATTGAAACATATCAAATATTATACGGAACAAATAAAATAAGCATTTATTCTACTTATTCCAATTTATAAAATTTCTGTACTTGAACTTTAAAAATTGAATTCAAAATAACAATATGAATATAAAAAAAAAAATTAAATATAATAAAGTGATACAAATTATGATTTTTTAAACTTTTTAAATAAAGACATTGAACTTTTATAGTACACAAATAATTAAAGTGTTTAAAAAGCAAACACTTAAAAATGAAAAAACTGATATTTTTGCTAACACATGAAAACATTTTTTTGATTGTTAATTTTTATAACTTATTATCCAAAAAAAAAAAACAAAATCCAAATTAAATCAAATATAACCGTTATGTGGGCTATTGAAACCCGTAATGTCATTACTTAAGTTCATTAACAATGAATATATCTAGTATAGCAGAAGGTCGTAGCATGTTTCTATATTTTGTTCTTTTTGTTTTTTTCATTTTTCTCACTGTTCATTTCATTTCAAAGTTCAAGTGACATATACTAGTACAGTTATGGCAATTAAAATATGAACAAATAATGAATTTCATAAGTTTAACATTACTTGTTCCGGAAATAGTGCTTGTTATGTATTTGGAGTTGTGTAGCAGGGCATTTTCTTTCTTTATTATAAAAAACTGTTTCAAGCGGCTGGGTGGCGCAAGTGACCTAAGTTTTCAATCGGAGTAAGTGGGTTAAAAAAATTTTTCAGATTTTTGATTGGATTTAACTAACATTTGGCATTTATTCAAATTAATGCAATTAATATATCAACTTACATACTTTATAATTCTATATCAATAATAAAAATTAATATGATCAAATATTTTTAATTTAATAATATAACTCACAGATACAGAAATACTTTAAAACTGAAATATAAAATTATGACAATATATAATAGATATATTTTTTCAATTGAAATTCAAACATAAACCCAGTAAGAGTGCAGTACCGTCCTTCCTCCTCCAACAAGTATCTTTAATAAAGTCAGGCTTGTTAGAAGAACTGTTTGCTCTCAAAGCTCGTTAAAAAACAATAGAAATATATAAATAATTTTAGAAATATAAAAGAGGCTACTTGGAACACCCTTATTAAAATTTCAAGTTTCCATTTTAATTGGCTTTTCAAAAAAACCCAATTTGCTCTGGGAAAAAGGGGAGAAGTTCTAAATGTTCTAAACGAACCTTAATACACTTTTAATTATAAAACAATTCTAATTTTATGTCCACAATTGTTTATATATTTTTATTATTGTATAATTATATGGTCATGTTAATTTATTCAGTGAGACAATAACCTTAGGTGGTACAATATACAGGTTGGTTTAATATTCTTAAGAAAATGTTATATTTTGCCAAAATTATTAAAGAAAAGGGACAGAAAACAAAAGATTAAAAGAAAAAAACTTAGTGAAATGATTTTTAATGCTCTGGTGACGACAGTTAATGTCATACCTTTATTTTTATTTTTATATTTGTTCTTCTTTTTAAGTTCTAAAATCTATTCAAAAATTCTATAATGAATATAGAATGACAAAAGCTTAGAATGATTATGTGTATATTATGAGACAACTATTGTGCCGAAATGATTTCAGAATTGTAAACAATTTAAACTCATCATTTTTCTTTGGCCTTTTGTATAGATTTTTATTTGAATGTGAATAACTTTATGGGAAATTACTTATGTTTTATATTAAATAAATGATATGGTATATAATTTGAATTTGTTTCTTATTTAAGGTTAAGTTGAAATTATTCTTTATTAGACTATGGATTAGAATTATAAAAACTTAATTTAAATAATCACTAATCTGAAAGATATATATCTATTTAATCATTATTCAAATACCAAATCAGGTTACTTTAAATAATTTGTTTGTGTTTTAACAAACTTAGTAATTGGTTACTACTAAAATTTTGAGAGTTTCCTTTAGGAAATTACGACACTTTGGTATTAATTTTAAACTCTAGAGTTATTGAAGATAGATTTTAGTTAAAAATCTACTTTAACAAAGGCCTGTTGAATTCGAGTACTACAATTACAATTATCAGTACCATTACTTAGTAATCATTACTTGTTAATTAAATTAAAATAATGGTACTTTGGAATTCAATTTAGTAAAAAGAATTTAATTTTTTCTTGAAAATTCCAATCAAATTACTTAATTTTTTAAAAACACTTGTAATTCTTATGGTAATTGAAGAGTTTTTTGTATTTTAAAGTAATTAATTATCAAAAATAATTACAAAAGTAATTTAAATATCAAAAAAGTTACAAAAGTAATTTAATTTCTAAAATAATTACAAAAGTAATTGAAATTAACATTTGATTCCTTTCTAGGGATTATCAAGTATATGCTTTTCTGTTTTTACAAGTAATGTAATTTCAAAGTATCATTACAAAAATTTACTATTGTAATTAGGAAGTAATGATTACCAAGTATTGGTACTTAAAGCAGAATAAGTACTTAAGCTAATATAATTAAATTACATTATAATACCATACAAATTCAATTAAAATGAATCAAACTAATCAATACAAAACTTGACAAAACTAATCAAATTTTTCTATCATCGATTGGGCTAATAATAATTTTCTTACAAATTGGATACCAGGCTAAGTACTTCTTTCAAATTCTTATTAATAGTAATCATAAAAAATGATAAATTTAACTGCTTTAAATTAATTTTAAACTGCATATTATTAAATATTTTAAATTTATTCTAACAATTTATTCACTAAATCATAAATAATGCAATGAATATAATTAATATTTATCTGTATATACTGATTTAACAATGAAAAGAATTTCATTTCCGAAATAAAGTCATTAAACATTGGAAGCATTAACTATTTTCCTATTGCATAAATTAAAAAAAAAGAAAAATATTGAATTAATTTCCCATTCAATATAATTTATTTTCCTTGTTGCACAAATGAAAGTTATTTATTTGAGAAATGCGTGATAACTAACATTAAAAAAATGATTGTTATGAGAACACTTAAAATCTAAACATCACTTTTCACTCTTTTATTTCTACTCTTATAATTTTAATTCACTGATTAAATGGTTCAAATGTAGTTAAATGTGATCGAAAATTGCTGATATTAAATTTTCTTTTTCAACCAGAGTAGGTTGGCAATAATAACATAGAGTTAATAACAATTCTGCTATAACAATTATTGTTAAGATTGAAAATTAAATGGTAGTTTAGTAAATATTTGAATGTAATTTTCATTGATTTTAAATAAATGATTACAGTAATCAAATGCTTAAGAAATAGTGCCATAAACAATAATGCAATAACGTATATAACCAACGAATTCAATTCAATAATTCATTAATTCGATATAAAGTCATTTGGTAATAAATCACATTTTAAAAAGTCTCCCTAAGAGTACTGGAGCCATGTATAATAACAAGTAAAATTGTATTTAGGTACATTTGTAAGTATACCAATACCAGATACTCATTACTTTGTCAAGTACCAGTATTACTTAGATTTCGATTCTTAAATTACAATTACTTATAATTCCCAAAAAGTAATTAAATTTTGAGTTTAATTACTTTTGTAACTATGTTTTAATACTATGAGTACTTTTGAGTAATTAAGTACCATGATATAACTTAAATATTAAGAATTTAATTATTTTCCAAGTTTTCAAGTATTTGGCTGATATTTTCATTCATATTACTTAATATTTGACAAAGTAGTGAAAGTACTGGTAATTGTACTGATACTTGAAATATACTAGTCTGGTCTACTGCACCATAAATCAAAATTGAAATTTAATTTGAAATTTAAAAAAGTTTCAAAGAAGAGATGAATCCTCAGAAATAACCCGCTTAACTAAAAATTCTTCTAGAAGTACAGTTAACAACTGAAACAGCTTCAGAAGTTTCCAAATTTATATATTTATAATATACAATATAGGTTTAGAACTTTCGTCAATTTTATATGGAGTTACCTTTTTAGGATATATTTTATGAAGCCTAATAAATATTCAGTACTTTGCAGTCATTGTTATCATTATATAGTCATCAGTCAGTTTGTTTTTGAATATGTAGGTAACTTGAAATTTTTATTCACTAAAAGTCACTAATTTTCAGTAGTTTTTAATGATTATTTGCCCAAAAGGTAACAAATATTTAAATAGTGCTAACAAATATACAATTTATATTTAAAAAATATATAATATCGTTGTTGTAATAGAAGTGCTTCTTGTAATCAGATATCTATCTGCAAATTTTTTAGAATATGATCCTGAGTACAATATTTTCTAGAGTAGGAGCTGAAGCTATTGAAAAAAATAGAGGTTCGTAACAAATAATCAAGTTTCAGGGACAGTTTTTAATTAAATGGCTCTGTAGCATTGTCGTAAGTTACAGTACATGGAATATGCAATTAATAAGTACAGTAATGATACAAGAATTTACAACAATAGTTTACCAATTAGTTGGCTCTCAATTGACTCTCTGTACAAGGCGTAATATAGACTCTTAAAGTTTTTGTTAGTTCGGCCAATCTCCATTAAAATGACTCTAAAGCATTGACATGAGCTTACCCACTTAAAAGAGGCAACTAATAACTACTGTAAAGATTCAAATTTTTACAACAATGTTTCACAAATAATTTAGCACTCAATTGATACACTGCACATGCGTCATCGACTTGGAAAGTCTTTAGTCCGCTGAAATGAATATGGATTCAGATATCATTTAAAAAGACAGACTAACTAAATGTTGTCAAATGATGAAATCAAACATTTTTTCATACAATTTAATCCAAAATCAAAAAAATTTAGAGTCAACATTCGAAAGTGTTGTGCACCAGATAGAAGCAATAAAAAAAACAAAATATTTGCTCTAAATAATCATTTAACATTAGTGTAAAACATACAAAAGTAAAAATGGGTGACTACTCTTAAATGATAGTGTTAATGCACTAGAAATGCATTCTAAAAAAATATATATATACATATATATATATATATGTAGCAATTATATTATTTTATTTTCTATTCACTTTTTATTTTTGTTCTCTTTTAAACAACATGAAATGTTTAGAGATTACTATACAGCATTAACACTCATATTGATGTGTAATGGTCAAAATGTAATGTATTGTATATGAGTAAATTTTACACCATACTGCATTACATTGCATTCAAAATAAATAATTTTCAATTTTAGTGAGTGAAATTTTTTTGAAAAAAAAAATAACCAAAAAATTTCACTCCAACAAAAATGAAAAGTATTTGTTTTATTTGAAAAAAACTCTAGAAATTTTATTTTGTATTCAAATACAAACTGTTTACGTATATTTTGTTGAGGGGATGAAATAAAGTCAAACGAAATAATGTCGAATGAAAACCAAAAAGTCGAATTAGCAATTCTATATTTTTTCCAAATTCGATTTAAAAAACTAAATAATCGCCCAGGAATCGCCCTGTTTTCGATGGTAAATTCACCCTTAGAATACCCTAATTCTGAAACAATATCAAATCTTCTTCTTATTGATTTTCTTTATACATATATTCACAAAAAAAGCATTCAAAATTACGAAGGCTACCACCCTAAAGCCCCCACTAAACAAATTATTGAAACTTTGAAGTTGTAAACAACGATAAAATTCTTCCTATTAATTCTTTTAAAATACACTTTTAATTAAGAAAGAATTTAAACTAATAGGGCTACCGTCCCCAAACTTCTGTTAAACTACTTACTTAAGTCCTGATTTTGAATTCAATTTTTATTTATTAACAATCTTGTATATATACAAATATGGAATTATTCCGAAAAAGGGGGTAACCCTAATTTTAAAACAAACTACAAAATCCCTCCAAATTTATAAATATTCTGAAAAAAATATTTTTCCTAGAAACTCTGGGTTTTAAGAGTTGAGTACAAAATCAGGGCATTCCCCTTTTCCAGAATATTTATATCTCTATTTGTTTTAGTGCTACTGTAAATTAGCAAGAATCATAAAGTTAAAATCAAAGGCTATTCCCTTTTTCCAGAATATTTATACGAGATTTGTAATTATAGCAGAGATCTAACTCTTATAGATTTAAAACCACTTGGCCCTCTTCATTTAAATCTACTTTTTGAATAAGTTTTTTTGAAATAGAATATAGTGGTTAATTCGACTTTAATTTATTTTTCGCTTTATTTCATTCTATTTTATTTCACCCCTCCAATTTGTTGTTTTATAGAAATATAAGTTGCAGTTTATTTCCAGTATGTTGGCGTTGATTATATTGTATGTTTTAAATCGATTTATAAAAAGCATTTATATTGTATGTTATTTTATTTATTTTCTAAACATTTTATTAACCTTAATTAGCTTTTATATATAGTGCAATGATACAATTAGAAAATGTAACAAATCTGTTTTTTTTTTTATTTATTGTATCGGTAATTTGCTGCACAATCAACAATTTAATGATTACATGGAAGTTTTTTAACGATTTAAAAAGTAATGAACCAATATAAATAATGTACCGAGCTTAATTCAGGTCTTGTAAATATATTCACATACAAATCTTTAAACTTACAACATCATCCCAATTGGAAATTGATGGAGAAGTAAGTAATTGATAAAGAAGTAGAAGTAATCACCAATTGAAGTTCGAATGTTATATGTAATTACTTATTTTTATTTTAAGACTTTTACAGGACATTTTGGTAGAGAAGAAGCATAGTGGGAGGCAGCTTTCTAAAAAATGAAAGTAAAGAAATGAAAGTTTACTTAAAAATTCACAATTTAACATTTTTGTATAAATATCGGGAGAACACATTGACTCTTAAATAAAAGTATGTTGAATGTAGTAATGTAAAGTTTATATTACATGTAACGTAATGATTACTTAAATACTGCTGTAAATACCATTACTTGGTAATCATAACTCACTAATCACCATTAAAAATTTTTTGTAATGATACTCACTTTAAAAATTCAATTATCAGTAAAAAGAATTATAAGTATTTACTTGGTAATTTCTAAAAAGTAATTAAATATGGTTTTCAATTACTTTTGTAATTTTCTTTTTTTGAAATTTAATTACTTTTGTAATTATTTTTGATACTTAAACTATTTTTGTAATTATTTTTGATACTTAAATTACTTTTGTAATCAATTTAATTAATTAATTATTTTAATATAAATAAAAACGAAAAAATATTAAATTATCATTAAAAATCAATAAATCAAAATGCAATATGATTACTTGGTTTTTTAAAAACACTTGTAATTCTAATGACAATTTAATATTAATTTTATAAAAATTTTCGTGCATAATTACTTTAAATAACTCCTTATAAAATCCATACATGATGAGTACAAAATTACTTTAGAATGGCCTCATATTTCATATTTCCAAGAACCAGCTTTATTGCAAATTAAGTAAATTAAAAAAAAGTGAATCTAAACGGTAGAAATGACATTGCTGCTTTAATGCATAGTTGGTTTTTAAAATTTAAATATAGTCTTACTTGTATAAAAGTATTTTCTGAAAATTTATGTTTAACAAATCTTTAGATTATTAAAATTAAAAATTAGCTCAATCTAGAATAAAGTTTAGGGGTCTTATCGTGAGTGTCAATTATCAGTTGTCATTTATCACAATTTGTGATAGCTTTCAAAAATTTTTATTAACTTTATCGTTTATCAAGTATCGTTTATCAAAGTTATCGAGTATCAAATACATAAAAAATTTCATATCTATTGCGAATTTAATAAAATGTCAATTGATATTTTGGTATCGCGAATATTCAAATATGTGACATTTATCAGTTAAATTATTCAGTAGATAATTTGAATGTGATAACTGAAAATTTGTTAAATAAACATTTTTTAAACTGAACATTGGATTCGGTAATATAGTGGACAAGTATATAACTTAATGAACGAATGATTGTGAGTAGGTACAGATCCTAATACGTCTAACTTGATAACTTTTGAAAAACGATTTTGATAATAAAATATTCAAAATAATTAAATGTTAAATAATCACAATTCACAATTGCAAATTAAAAATGTAATAAATAAATGTTTTAATTAACCAAATATTTTGATCTTAAATAAAAAATTCAAAAAAAAAATGTAATGTCAATTAATCACAGTTCACAATAACAAATTTTTTAAAAAACATTTGTCAGGATCAATTCACGATTCTGTTTATGATAGATTTTATCAATTATCACATATTTGATAACTGACACTCACGATAAGGCCCTAGATCTAACTTTTTAAGTTTTTACTTAATAATATATTAATGGTAAAAAGTTTAAGAATTCAGTTACCTTATATACATAAAGTATATAATATAAAGTATTCAACAGATATAGTTATAGTATCTTTATACATACATTCATTATTCAAATTAACTACCGACAACTAATATTAACAATATTTATAAATTTATTTAACTCTAATTCATTTTGTAATTCTATTATTATAGAATAAAATTTATTCACAATGTCCGACATTTAAACAAACTTCAATATTCTTCAATTTAATATTTATTCAGTCCACAATAACTCCACTTCCATTATATTCCAAGTACTGAGTACCAAATGTCTATTTGGCTAAATTCTATATAATGACTTAATTCATTCAAATACTTTTAATATAATTAATTAAAAATCCAGCAGAGTTTAAATAAACTGAAAAATACCTTCATTATTATAACATTTGCATAAAATATTCATTACATTTCTTTTCATATTAAAATTACTGCGAGACCTTAAGTACAAATTTAATTACCTAGGAAGTACACCAAGATAATAATTGGGCAAATTAAAACAAACACTAAAAAAAAAAAAAAGTAAATATCTTGCTGTTAACAATTTAATCCGTCAATCTTTACAATTTTGTTTTTTTTTGTTTTATTTTTCTGTGACAACTTCCTAAAGACCATTAAGACCACCATAAAATTCCATAATTGTTCAAAAGACAATACATTTAAAATCTGAGTCAAAATTTTGTATTAAACATGAAACATAATAATTTTTATTTGATATAATTGCTTAATTTTTTTTATTATTTTCACTTGAAAATTCTTAATATTTACGAGTACCAGACTTGGTAATTTTTACAAGGTCGTAAAACCATTGGGAATCAAATTGAATGAAAAATATTAAAATATAAATAAAATAAAGCAACGACAGGTTCAAGTTTTAAGACACATTTAAATCATCTATCAAAAAAAAAAAAGCTTAAAATAAATTCCCTATCTGTTATTCAATTAATTATTTAGATATACAATTTGAAGCTTTTATATTTTTATTGTGTTTTTGTTTTTTAATAAAAGAATAATAATGCAAAAAATGGTAATCACCCCAGACAAAAATCTGGTATAAGAATTCATTATTTTCTAATTTTATTATTCTATTAAAGTTTTTTTTAGCAGATTTTTATAAATAAGTTTTAATAAAATTTGCCTATTGGTTTGATTCTGTCCTTCTGTTCGGTTTGTCTGTTCAGATTCTTTAGAAAGCTTTTGCACAGATTGAAAAATTTGAATCAATTATCTAGAGATTTTCCAAAAAAGTTAATTTTCAGTAGCCTAACTTGCTAGGGAGCTATAAAAGACCCCAAAGGCCCAAAAACCAGTATTTCCAACTTAGAAACGTCAAACGACTACTGCTTTCATAAGCTTTATTCATATATACAAAAAGAAATAGGGTCATAACTCCCAGGCTTATAAGTTCTTTAGGGAACTCATTTAGTGAGACGTAAGTCTAAGCTAAGTTGAAATAAATGGAAAATATTTACTTGGAACATAGCTCCCTTGTTCCTTTGGAAGTTATGACCCATTAAGTGAGTTATAACTCCCTTTACTAATTTTTAATGGCAGTTATAACGTTATATAACTAAAATTGTGTAAATGAGCGTATACATATATTAATATTTATCTATGCAGGATTCTATATTAGGAAGTTAAAAAATTAAAGTTTACCCATTTTCCAGATTATTTATAAATCCATGTATGCGAGACTTTATTTACAAAACCAGGATTTCTCTTTTCTTTATTTTTTCTTAATTTTGGAAAAAGGGGATACCCTGATTTTGAATCCAACTCCAAAATGTGTCTTCATTTTTTCTTAATTTTGGAACTAGAGAATACCCTGATTTCCAATCCAACTGCAAAATGTGTCTGTATATATTCGTACTCGTCACTGATTTTACATAATTAAAATTAATATTTGTTTTCATATTACTAAACCCTTCAACTGAGAATTCCACAAGGGAGTTATGACTCACCTCTCTGAGGATCATAAGCTCTCGAGGGGGTTATGGCTTATTGCTGAATCTTAAGTCCCTTAGGGACTTATACCCAACTAAATGAGTCATAACTCCCTAAGAGAATTATTACCCTAAGAGTTATGACCCTGCAACATACACAAAATTAATTGCCATAGTAAAAGTGTTGCCATACGGTATTTTAAGTTTTAGCGTTATGCGAAACTCAATTTTTGACCCCTCAAACCTGTAGTTAGAAACTTGAAAATTTGAGTAGAGTTCGATCTTTGGAAATATGTAAAAGTCGTTAAAGAATTTTTATTGTGTCGCTTGCTTTTTAGGAGCTGCATCAGGCGTCAATAACCAAAATTACGAAATTTATTAAGACATATTATTGAATCATCGTTTAAATTTTTTTGAAATTAATAAACAAACTTTATATACAAAGCATGCGCAAACAGCTTTTTTTTAATTACAAAGGGACTCCTTGAAATTAAGAGAGCGCTATTCTTATACTTATTATTTTTTTAATTTTGGAAATCTGCTTTTTGGAATTACTTACATGTGCTTTTTTTCAAATTCTTTTCCATATAAACATCTTTCATACCTCATAAATCTCATAAATTTATTTAAAACTCTCTCAAAATTTATTTCAGCAATATATAATAAAAGAAATTTTTATATCCGTATGACTATATAGTCAAAGGGTATAATAAATTTGCCATTACGTTTGTGACGCAGAGAAGGAATGGGGTAGATATAAACTCAAGTGTATGGATCGGATCAGACTCAAAAAATAAATCGATTTAGCTGTGTATGTCCGCCCGCCCGTCCGCACGATAACTCAATTGCAATATGACGCTATTTAAATCCAGCCATTTTGGTCCATGGGTTCGGGTAACTGCCATACAACTTCTGTTTTTATATGAGTATTTCTCTGTACCTAAAACAGCTGCGTGTCTGAAATTATGCCAAAAGTAGTTTAGTTTTATGGCCAAAGTTTTTGCAAAATTTGGTTGGTCCACTGCAGTGGGTTCGAGTAGCTGCCATGCAACTTCTTATTTTATATGAGCATTACTCTCCACCGAATGAAGCTGGGTGTCTGAAATTTTGCTAAAAATATTTTAGTGTAATTGACGAAGTTACAGCAAAATTTGGTTGGTCTACTGCAAAGGGTTCGAGTAGCTGCCATACAACTACTTCTCTTATATGAGTATTCCACTACACCTAATAAAGCTGTATGTTTGAAATTTTACCAAAAGTAATTAACCGAATGATATAATGTATATGTTACGGTCACATGGGTATCCCAGAGTTGACATAGTCTACTCTACTACACTCTTCCTCGTTTTCATTAAAATTTCTGTTCTATTTTTATTATTCTTAGCTTTCTATTGTTATTTATTATAACAACTTTAAGAATTTTTTTTTTATATATTTTTTATAATGTATGAGTATATATATAATGATATCACATCTTAAAAAAATAATTATAATTTATCATAAAATTATTAGATAAGATTATCCGAAAAAAAATATATAATTGTGTAAGAAATGTTAAAACTATTACAGTTGAACTCCCATTTCTTATAGATTTTATTATTTAAAAGAATTGCTAAAAAATTGTACAACTTTCTAGAAATATTAAATTTTATGACTTATGTATTATAAAGCAGAGATTAAGTAAAAAGTATTAAATATTGTAAATTACACAAAAAAAATTTCTTTCAAAAGTATTTGAAATTGTATTTGGATTAAACAATTACATGTAGTTTTTAATTGTAATTCTGTATTCGCATGTACTTAATATTTTTAAGGGAGTCTTCAAACTAAAATATTTTGTAGCGGAAGGGATGTAATTACAATGAGTAGTTAATAGGTAATATGATACATAAGTAAATATTGCAAAAATTAGAAGTTAAAGAATTAAAATAATTGTAATTACTTGTGATTCTAATATAGAAGTTTGAACAATTAAAATCACATGTTGGGTACAAGAAATAATTGATTAGTTTTAGGAAAATTATGTTTCAAGTACTCAATTACTTTGTCTTAAACTGCATTTATAACTAAGTTTTATTTATTCTATTTGTAACTGTACAATTAAGTTATAAAGCATAAATAGATACTTTCCATTTCAATTACTTTTCATAAGGTACATGTAATCTATTTGACGAATAACAATTACATTTTAATATATATATTTAAAACTACATGTAAAGACAAGGATTTAAAAATATCAAATGAAATATCGAATACAATATCAAATATAAAATCCTGTTTTAATCCCAAATTTAATACAATTACTTATTGTAATTGATATTTATATACTTATTTTGGTTCCATGGGAGTTCTGACATAAAGTCTATTTGCATAACTTATAATATATATTTAACGCTATTAAATTTATATTTAAACTTAAAAAACTTAAAGCTCGGTTATTTGTAAAATCTTGTGTAATCAATTTCAAGAATGTAATTATACAGATACATGGTAAAATTATAGTGATTACTGTATACTGATTCGTTTACCATTGATTTGTATATACAAAAAAGTGTTTAAATGTTGAAGATCATTATAAACTGAGACTAAAGAGATATAGATCAGGAGTCTATAAAACATTCTTTTAAAAGCTTTTAAATGTATATACAAGTAATTATACTCATATATTTGAGTTCTTTTTTTTAAATTTTATTTCAATTAAATAAAAATATTTTAATTCCATAATTACATATTCAAAATACATGTGTTTTATTTCTTTTGTTGATTGAAACTTAATATTATAAATTCAATTAAAATATAAACATTTAAAAGTTCATTACTCTTAATTTGATTGCATAATTTCCATTTAGTAATTGTAATTTTAAAGTGTTACTATATGTATGGATGTGTAAATATTACACATTACATTATATAAAATATGCAAAGTCTTAAATATAAAACACTATAAAAACTGTCAAACAAAATGAACTTAGACAACTAATTTGCAATAATTGAATTAAATTTAAATAAAGTAGATATAAATACTTTTAATATATACGAGTACTGATTACATAGGTACATCTATAAATTGCAATAACAACCGATCATTATCGATATGTTTATTTTGATCATTAACTACTAATTTATTTAGAAATAATTTATATTCAATAAACGCCCTCTTAAGTAAACAATAAACGTTTAATAATCTGTCATGGAGACATTTAAATAATCCATACCTACATTTAATTTTCATTTGTTTATTTGTTTTTTTTCAAATCGATTACAGTTTATTTTGCGAGGAAATGTTGAGCATTTTCGCGGAAAATTCTTGTAAAATTTAGCATTTGTATACTTGATTGAATGAAGTGATCAAACGAATTTATTTTTAAAGTACAGGGTGGTTCACATTTGATTTTGAATATTAAGAGGCTATATTTCGGGAACTAAATCACATACGAAATTGTTCTATAGAGAAGATTGGAGTTTATTTATCTCGGTATTTTTATTTTATAAACAGGGTGGTTCTCATTCGATCTTGAATATATTAAGAGACTAGTCTATTTTTCGCCGCTTTTTTATTTTATTAACAGGGTAGTTCTCATTCGATTTTGAATATTTAGGGACTGTATCTGAGTGACTAAACTATACAAAAAAAATGGTTCTGCAGGAGGAAATGGAGGGGGATTTCCTTAATTTTGTTTTTAATAATTATTTTAATAAAATTAATATTAAAACAAAATTAGGCCCCATTATTCCTAAGATGCGACTGGTAGATTGCCAAAGCATACAGTATTTAAAATAAAAAAAAGAATCACCCTGTAAATTGAAGAAAATTCTCCACAGTAAAAATTTTGTATTTAAGAAATTATTATTATGTAAAGAATTTATATTTCACACCTGTAAATTTGTGAAATAGAAGGCTACCGGCATGTGCTACAGAAGTTATTATAAAAAGTTTATTCCACTCTTATAATGAAAATAAAATTAACAAAGGCAACTAATTAAGATACTCAGTCTATACAAATTAGTGAATTTGAAAAAAAAAAAAATTTGTCTTCAAGTTGGGTGTTTATTACTTTGCAATTAAAATAAATTTTAAGGTAAATGAAAATGATTGACATTTGTATTAAAAGGTGTGTTAATTACAAAGGTAATATGTGTAGTTATATAAGTAGAGAATTTTTTTTTGGATTTGAATTTGAATTTTATAAAGTACAATTTTGAAATTTATATTAAGATTTAGCTAAGGAACTTTAAATAATTAATTGTAATTGCTTTATTGCAACATATCTAAGTATTGTTTATAAGATTGTATCAATGCAACATAAGGGTATTACCTAATATTTTATATAAAATTTAAAAAAAATAAATTTAAAATTTTAATTTAAAGTTAATTGAAAGGTTAGTCTTGATACCTAAATAATATATATATATATATGAATTTTATTTTAAAATGTAACAATGTTTGTCTATAAGTATAAGTATTACGAACCAATTTCAGTATTATGCTTCCAATGTAACTTTGCATTCTCTGTTCTAACATTTACCTATAGTGTCTATACTATAGTGTTTAAGCTAATTATCTTAAAACTAAAATCATGGAATTTAATTAGCGTCTGATAAAATTACTGTTTAAGCATTTAACTGCTTTAGGATAAATAAGAAAAGATTGGGTCGGCAGGAGTAGAAGATGATATAGGTGTCTTGTACCAAAACCTGTATATCTACGGTTGTATCAACCAACTTCCATCGACCTTCTTTTAAATAAGATCTAAGAAGGTATAAAATTTAATAATACAGGATGTCCCGATTCAAGTACTCGCACTGCACTCTGTTACAAGGACGGATCAAAAAAAAACTTAAATATAGAAAGAAGGGATTAATGGGGATCATTGACTCACCAATTAAAGCTTACAACGACTCTACAAAATTAACTTTTTTTTTATCAGTTATTAGCAAGCTTTATTCAAATGTTATACATTTTCTCCATAACGGTTTTCATATCTCGATAACTGTTTAAAGGTGAACTATCTTCGAAAAATATTTTTAGTTTGTTTTAAAATCTCTAATTACTGTGGACAGGGCGGTTACTTGAGCTGGGTACACCTTCTACATAATTTTTTTGTAAAAAGAATTTGAAGAACTTTGAAAAACCTGAAGTATACTAATTTTAATTATAATATACATATATCATAAACTTGGAACTAATTAATTACATTCTGTAATCAATTACACCTTTAATTACATTGAAATGTATTTGTTATTTAATTTTTCACATTAACAATTACATTTAATTTTTAATTGCTTTTCTCAATTACAAATACATGTAATTTGTAATTGTATTTCTCAATTACAAGCACATACATGTAATTTGTAATGAAATAAAGCCAATTGTAATGGATAAAAATTAATTGAAATAAAGTAATTTTAGACAAGTTAAGTTGTGATTAATTTATAATAATATTTAATTACTTACAAAGTAATTACAATTACAATTTAATGTTAATTGAAAAACCTATAATAAAAATTACAAGTAAAAAATAAACAAAATTGTAATTTGAATTTTAGTAATTGTAATTTATCAAAGTCTGAATTATTAGAGCATATCTCATTTCTAAGTACTCGAGTTCCAGTTTCATTTTACTAAAATATATCATAACTAATTTCATTTAATTAAAACTTTACAAAGTCTTTTACAAATTGTAAACACATTCTTTTAAACAAATTGGAGGAGATGAAGTAAAAGATGGTCATAATAATAAGAATATTTAAATACATCTCCCCTAAAAACGAGATATTATTACCAAAAGTAGCAAAATCAAAATGTGTAAAGTATTCAATGTCAAATTTCATATCTACTATGCAAATATAAATATGACTTTTATTACTTTCATATACATATATATATATATAAAATTAAATTTATCTAAATAAATTTTGCACTGTAGATAATCCCCGATCTTTAGAATCTTAAAAATGTCTGTGATGTAATCAAAAACCGACCCCCTCGATAATCTGAAGGAAGAAAAGCCAGAAATGAAATTTTTCCAGGAAAATTGGAACGATTATTAAAATGAATTGTTGCCATTATATAAAAAAAATAATAAAAACAACAGCAACAAATTTATTGGGACGATTTTTTAATTTTTATCACCATGTCAAATCTTTTCGCTAACACAAGAAAAAAATTCTAAATTTAATGTTTCACAATGTAAATTGTTTCACAATGACACAATGTAAAATATTTATAAATATTTTACGAACCCAAAAAAATATCATTTACCCCAAAACAAATTGTATAAGAAATTTTTGAATGAATTATTTATGGAAATTATATTAAGACCTCAATTATAGATGGTGTTCTTAAATTTTATGTTCGTATGCTATTCAATTCAATAATTCAATTTAGGGACGAAATTATCATTTAGACCGTATCAAAATGTTACAACTGTTTTTTTACGACTTTTGAAGCTTTTAACGAGGGCTATTAGTCAGCGAATTCCAATTTTTCAATTGTTATTTGTAAAAAAAAAAAATGCGAGAAAAGTTTAATATATTCAGTTTTTGAAAAAATTTTTGATATGAGCAGATGTCGCTTCTGATTTGTATAAAAATTAATTAGTTTATATTTTGCTAATCTTTGCATTAATTTGATTGTTTAATTTGATTCTTTCGAATTGGGTAATAAAGACGGTTTTAGTACTTCATTAAACTTTGAAATAAAATATATATATATATATATAAATATAAATGTATTAATTGAGTAAAAATAAAAAGTGTGACATAGGAGTGCAAAATACTAGTCTAGTAATGAACTTTTATTAAAAATTTTTTTTTTTCAATTATATTAAATAATTAGAATATTAATAAAGTAAGTATTTTATTTCTAAAAGTTTCAACTTGTTCCTCTAAAATTTGTGTAGTGGCAAGAAATTCTAATAAACGCCTAAACTTGCATTTAATATAAATTAATTTAAAAATTTTTTTTGTGATATTAGACATTAAAAACGGTTAATTTGAAGTTTTAATATGTTATGGATTCTTGATTTTCTAAACATTGTTGACACGTCAAGTTAATTGTCAACTTGACATTCTTGACAAGTCGAAAATTGCAATTGTTGCATTATTGCCCGCCCATCTCTAGTTTTAACATATAAGTAATAAGGGTTTTAAAAGTGCGAAATAAAATAAGAAGCTCAATCCAAATTTAATTCACTCAAATATTGGGCTATAACTATATACATAAGCTCACACATTGAGTTGACTCATATTTAAACCGAAATTTTGAGTAGCTAATAGTTTTAAAAATACATATAATCTCATCATACACAGAAAAAAATTCAGCTATAACTCAAAATTGAGCTACATTAAACTTTGAGTGAGTTTAAATTGAGCACCAGTCAAATTAGCTCAAATTCATTTATTTAGATAGTTATTAATTTAGATAAATTGCAACTTTGTAATACATATATTTATAAAAAATTAAAAAAATTGAGCTAATTTAAGTTGGACTCAACTCAAACTCAATTTTAAATTTAAGCTTACTTACGCTAAAACTAACACAACATTTATCTTTATATGTGATTGAATATTTATAGCTCAAAGAATGAGTCACCTTAAATTAGAGTTGAAATTTGAGTTGAGTTGAAATTTGAGCTTTTTACAACCCTGCATGCAATAACTATATAAGAATATTAAATATGTAACTTGCGAATTTTCAAATAATTTTTGAAAAATTTAAATTATCCTGAAAGTAACGGAATAATATATTTTAAGTTAATATTTGAATTAAATTTATAAGATAAAATTTGAATAATTATTAATAAATTAAAAAATGAAATGAATCTATTTTCGTAGAATTTACAAACTCTGTATTCTTACTGAAAAGTTTTACATATAAATTTTCCAAGAATTTTTAATGAAAATTATTTTTCTTATTTTCAATTTGATTTTATTCTTATTTCACTGTCATATCACTTGCATGATACTAACTTCGTAAAAGGAAAATATATTAAAAATTTTTGCATTATTATTATGTAAAATATTAAATGTAATTACGTATGGATATAATGGTTTAAGGAAATATGATTTTATAATATTATTTTGATATGTGTGTATGTTGAAATGTATTTGTGTGTAAAACATATTGGGATAGGATGATTAATATGTTCAAGAGAAGATATTTTAACAGAATTAATTCTAATGTGAGTTTAAATTTAAATTTAAAACTAATGTATAAGATGGATTAATAAGAGTACGTTAGAGTGGTTATCTAACTTCCTAAGAAAGTATTGGAAATTGATCGAAGATCGGATTTATGGAGATTGAAGTGAAGGTGCAATTTGGTATAAGTTGCCGATTTGTTTTAATAACTTATTTAATTTTCCTTAATCTAATAGCGTCAAATTACAATATTCTGAAAAATAAAATCGGATCTCTTAAAAATAGTCAACAAGAGTCATTTTCTAAAGTATGGTGTTAAAACTGAGAGTGTGGACCTTTATTTTTTAATATTTTAAAATTTTTACAAAGTTTCTCCCTCAATTATTTTAATTATCTACTTTATTAATGTATAACATAGGCTCTGTAAAAAGTTTTAAATAAGGCCAAGGTTACATTCCTCAATATTGATATTAATACTATTTTTATATTTCAAATTGAATACCAAGAAGTACCCTGTATAATATTATACAGGTATACTAAAAATTTATCCACATATGAAGTAATTAATAAATAAAATATATTTGAATATGATTTAATTTTATTTACCAAAAAATTCTTCAAATTTTACATATCAAATTAACTGATAGTTTATAATAGAGCTACAAATATAATTTGTAAATATTTATTGATGTTTGTTAAATAATTATATGCAGTATATACATACACAATTCTCCAAAAAAATATAAAGTCGCTTAATAAAGTGCATTTATATGTTCGTTTTTTATTATAAGAAATTTATTTAAATATATTAATTTTAAACAAATTTTATTATCTAATTAAGGCAAGGGCAGGTATAACTATTAAAAAAACATATTTTTTATCGTGATCAAAGCGATGCTCCAAAATAAGCACCTCTATTAAAATCATTTTTTTTTGTTTACGTGGATTGGTGTGGAATCTTTGAAAGATACAAACTGCCCCGTAGCAGAAGTGTATACTGGATTCTTACCGAGCTAAACCACACCCTTCCCTTATTAAAACTAGTCGAACTGACTTACTATTAATTTTTGCTATCTTTCGTTTGAGTTTGAGTTATGTTTTATGTACTTTCCCTAAGGAAATATGTACTTAATACTATATTATCTAAAAGTTTTTTCTTTTAAGCCTTCCTTTAAAAATCTGATTGCTTATTAACTGAGCAGCTTCAATATTTATATGCCCTTCTAAACGACCCTTATACTTTATGGCATATCTACTTATTTCATCTATAACTTTGGGAATTTGTAAATCTATATGAATGTCACTATTACGTACAAGCCAGGGTGCACTTACTATGTTGCGTAGGACTTTATTCTGAAAGGTTAGCATTTTTTTGATATGCGTTTGCTTGGAACAACCCTTTGGGGGATATGGTTGAATATCATATAACCATATAGGTTTAATTACTTGGTTGTAAATTAACACTTTATTATATATTGTTAATTTAGACTTACGTCATAGGAGCCAATAATATTCTCTATATCAATTAAAATCATGTATTTAATTTTCTACTATATGCTCTTATAAATGCCCTGATCACTTATCGCAGCCTTAATATAAATGAACCCTTAGGCATTGTACAATAAATTTGGGCTAGTAAATACTCTATTCTGGAAGCGTGTAATATCCATATTTATTGAATATCTTAGACTTATTTTTATATGATCCATAAATATAAAAGCAGATAGTTTTGTATTTTTGAACAATACTGTTCTCAGATTATATTATTTTAATAAATATGAAAAGGTTAAGATAAATTGGGAAAAAAAATATTTTTTGGAAATTAAGCGAACAAGGTTGCAAAATTAAAGGTTTTTAAGGTTGCACATTTTTAAAAAGTTTAAAAATAGTTTTTGGAATTCTAAGAAAATTCGATCAGACGTCTACACACCTTGGCTGTCAGATATTGTAAAGTTTTAAAAGAATATAAAAATTTTTTATAAAGTTTGTAATATGGTACTTATTTAAGAAGTTTGTTTATTTTAAAATCCCAAAATCTAATACTATTTCTTAATAGAGTTTCTAAGATACAGGTTTTAAAAAAATATTTTTAATAGAAACTATAGTTATCAACCTTTGAATATAGATAATTTTTCAAGTTAAGGAAACGTAGGGGAACTGATAAAGGCTTCAATTTAAAAAAAAACTGTAGCTGTACGTAAAACAAGTTGTTGCGTTTGGGTGAATGCATAAAAATTAATTTGAACTCAAAGTTTTAGTTTTTTAACAAAAAGCTCATACAAACTTCGTAGACTTGGAATGACTACGAATTTTACATCCAAAATAAAGCTAAAACTATTTTTTTTCGAATAAATCAATATTTGAATTCCGATTTGACCTATTGTTCTATACATCGGGTGAATTTGTAGGAGATTTTATTACGTTCAGCTCCTTTCAATTAATTTACTTTCAAAATTGTAAAAATTTTTTAAACAGACGGACTAGTATTTGACAAAGAACAACATTTTTTCCAATATTATTTCGAAAAATGTACTAAAATGAGAAATTTTATCAAAAATTTATTATAAAATGTGTTCTGTTAATATAAAATGAAATGCAAATATTCAAAAAATTATTGAATTTCATTCATAATATATTTTAATATTAGTTAGAGGTATAAAATAAGCACTGCACATATTTTTATTTTATACATTTTTATATCTACTCGGCCCCTCCATTTATTCGGAGCAGAGTCTTGTTGCTTCCTCCTATATTTTTCCAGTTGAGATCAGTTCTTCTAGTATCGTTCACCTCCAGGTATTATTGGGCGACCTCGTTTTCTGTTTCCTTATGGGTTGCATTCCTGTGCTTCCCGTACTATGTATTTCTGTGGCTTTCTAAGCCTGTGCTTCCTATTCATTTCCACATTTTTCTTTTGATCTCTTGCCCAATTAAAAACCCAAGCGGTTTAACTTTCTCAAGCTTCCATAGATCATTGTAACTTATTGTATTTCACCAGTATACTCTGCCAGCAAATGATTCTGAAATATTTATTGATGAATACCTATAATTTCTGTGTGATATTGTTCGTAACTAACAAAGTTTTACTTTCATAGGTTAAAGTGGTCTTTACGCAGGTTCCGAATATTTTCAATTTTGCACTCCTGGATTTGTATTAACTTTACTACTTGTCTTGATTTACAATTTCCTTCTATTTAAGAAAGAGTTTAAAAACATCTTCTTTTGTTACAATATCAAATGTATTCTAAAGTTTAATAACCCTTACACTGCCATCGTAGTTTTAAATCAAAACAATAATGAAAAATAGTATTTACAAATTGATTCCCTTCCTTTTTATACCCGTATGACTATAAGTCAAAAGGGTATACTAAATTTTCCATTACGTTTGTGACGCAGAGAAGGAGGAGGGATTAGATATAGACTCAAGAGTATGGATCGGATCAGAATCGAAAAGTTAATTGATTTAGCTATGTATGTCCGTCCGTCATCACGATAATTCGTTTTTTCGCAATAGCCATCATCGCTATTTAAATCCAGCCATTTTGGTTCATGGGTTCGGGTAGCTGTCATACAACTTCTTTTTTTATATGAGCATTACTTTACACCTAATGAAGCTGGGTGTATGATATTTTGCTAAAAATAGTTTAGAGTAATGGCCAAAGCTCCTGCAAAACATGGTTGGTCTACTGCAGTCGGTTTCAGTAGCTGCCATACCACTCCTTCTTTTATATGAGCATTACTCTATACCTATTGAAGTTGGGTGTCTGAAATTTTGCCAAAAGTAATTAACCGGATTCTATAATGTTTATATTACCGTTATACGGGTATCCCAGAGTTGACACAGTCTACTCTACTACACTCTTCCTTGTTATTACAAAAATTCAAATTCAACAATACATTTTTTTTAAATCAATCAATCAATAAATCAATCAGTCTTTTAAGATAATTTTTATTCTTTCATAATTACATGTCTGCATTGATAACAATGGAAATTCTTTAAAAAGTTTGAATATTGATTTAAGAGGGGGGTTGTAATAATTTTGAGTGTATATTTACTTCTACTAATGATGATTCTGATTTTATATTTAGAAAATTTCCATTATCATATAAAATATCAACATATTGAACTTATCATCAAGTGATTTATTATTGGAAATATTAAAAGATTAACATTTTTCTTTGATTCTAAATTGAAAATTATTGAATTCTGTAGAAAAATCAGATTTAACCTCCATATCTATATGAGAATGGTAAAATAAGTAGTGATTTTTGAATTCTATTGTATTATGAAAATTACTTTGAAAATTGCCATGACATGAAGATTTCCTTTGTATTTTGGAAATTTTTTATAAGGAAATGTAATGATTTTTGGGATTCTTTGAAAAAAAAATATTGAACTCAAATTAAACATAGAACGGAATTTTCAAAAAAGAAGGAAGGAGGCTTTAGGGCGTAAAACAATCAAATATATTGAAATCATTGTTATGTAACATGCAAACAATAAGAAATTAAAAAAAAATTTATAAATCAACACTTCGGAAATTCATTAAGGAGTAAACAACAAAATATAAATAATAGAAAATATTAAAAGAAAAATTGATTATTCCTTTTGTTATTCATACAGAAGAATGAATTGATAATGAAATATAAATGTTGATATGTTATTAAATTTGTGAGTAATGTGTATAATTGTGAATTTAAACACCAAAATCTTTGTGAAGAACGTCCATTAATTAGTTACTTGGTACTTGGTGTGGTAGCTTATTTAGAGTATGAGTAATTAATAGTAGCAAATCAATTTCTTCCTTTAAGATGTACTTAATATGGACTATGCTAAATTGGCCTGATGCAATAGTTAAAGCGGCGCCAAAAGTAATTGTTTGTATTCAATGTTTCATGGATGTAAAAAATTAAAGATATCTATTATGTAAATATGTATATTGGTAAGTTACTGATCATAAGTTGTAATAAATAGATAGTTTTTTGGGTTCTATTGTATTTTATGTTTTATTAACTACTAAAAGTATAAAAGAAGTGTTGAATTCAAGGTAAAAATTATAAAATAAAAATTCATAATACTATAATTTAATTATTTCATTAATTCAACGGACTCAAGAAAACCTGTTAACAAGTGCCGAAAAATACTGTTGGAGCTTTAAATGTTAACGTTTAATTATGGAAATATACACACTTCTGTGACTAAGTTACTGCTTTATAAAAATAAGAAATTTTAAAAATTTTAAGTCATAATAGCCACTCAAAAGGGAACGTTCCAAAATTTTCAGTAAGCAAATTTATGACGATTTTCAAGGATCCAGGGATTCTCTAGATGTTGGGGTTCCACCATTGGCGGCCGAAATTTTCAAGTTTTTAGATTTAAATTGTGACTTCCACTAAAATTTGGAATTTTTCTTACCAATTTTTCTAAGCCAAAAATGGTTAAAACTAGGCCACATTTTTTTCCAATTTTATGAACCGCTTTGAATTAAAGAAAGGACTTAAATACATATTAAAATATAATATTAGAGCTTTAAATTTCGTATACTACTTGTATTCGGGTCTTCAAAATACAGTTGCTTAAACATAACAAAATTTAAATTTTCGAATTTTCTATTAATTCCTAGAGGTCTAATTTCTACCAAAATTTCAAGTTTGTATTTATTTGATATGAGGTGCCAAAAAATTTAGCATGAATTGAGTTTTTTCTAACGTTAAATTTTTTTATCGTATGGTAACCCTATACATCTGCGTTTCAAAAATTTGTAAAGATTATAAAACCAGCTATTCACATTTTCAAATTGAATATAAACCTAATAGAACTCTTGTTTTAACAGTTTAAATATAGCATCATTTTCGATTTTGGGGGACTTAAGCTCCGTAACGGGTTCGGCTACTTAAAAGACCTTCAGTTATATAAACATCGTTTATTTTTATTTTCAAACTATTTAGAAGCCCCAACATAGTTATTAAAAAAATTGTAGAACTAAGTATATTTAATAAATTAACTTTCAAATTACTTTCAATTGAAAAATCAAAGTAGACCATCAAAATAAGTCATACTCAACTTCCACATAACATATTATCACTCATAATTCTCACCGGGTTATTTATAAGGTTAATTAACTTGTTAAAATAATTACTATAAACATAATTTAAATTTATTCCCATAGTGTAATCAAAATCTATAAAATATCACTTTTGCTTATATGACATAAATTTCTACAAATTTCATTTATAAAATCTATATATATAAAAGGGAATGTTTGTGTGTATGTTTGTTTGTTTGTTTGTTTGTTTGTTTGTTTGTATGTAGCGAATAGACTCCTAAACTGCCCAGCCGATTTTCATGAAAATTTGTATATAGGGGTTTTTGGGTACGGAAAGAAATCGTGGCCCAAAAATTTTGCTCTAACGGACCGCCAAGTTGGGGCTGTGGTGCAAGTATTTAAACTTCTTTGTTCTAAAATGAAAACGGTTTGACCGATTGACTTCAAATTTTGTATACGTGATGCTCTTTGAGAATTGAGTAGACACTATTAACAGTTTTGGAATTTGTTAACCCATGTCGGGCCGACGGGTGGTCAAAAAAAATTTTGGGTCCAAACTTTGTCCGATTTTACGAAATTCTGCTTTGGTTTAAAAGAAAGCCCCAAAAAAATTTTTGTTGAGTTCCATTAACCCTTTGCGGCCCAACAGCTTTTTATAGGTTTTTTCAATACTTTACTCTAAATTCGAAACGGTTTGACCGATTGACTTCAAATTTTGTATACGTGATGCTCTTTGAGAATTGAGTAGACACTATTGACAGTTTTGGAATTTGTTAACCCATGTCGGGCCGACGGGTGGTCAAAAAAAATTTTGGGTCCAAATTTTGTCCGATTTTACGAAATTCTGCTTTGGCTTAAAAGAAAGCCCCAAAAAAAATTTTGTTGAGTTCCATTAACCCATTGCGGCCCAACAGCTTTTTATAGCTTTTTTCAATACTTTACTCTAAATTCGAAACGGTTTGACCGATTGACTTCAAATTTTGTATACGTGATTCTCCTTGAGAATTGAGTTGACACTATTAACAGTTTTGGAATTTGTTAACTCATGTCGGGCCGACGGGTGGTCAAAAAAAATTTTGGGTCCAAATTTTGTCCGATTTTACGAAATTCTGCTTTACCTTTAAAGAAATCCCCAAAAAAAATTTTGTTGAGTTCCATTAACCCATTGCGGCCCAAAAGCTTTTTATAGGTTTTTTCTATACTTTACTCTAAATTAGAAACGGTTCGACCAATTGACTTCAAAATTTGGATACGTGATGCTCCTTGAGAATTGAGTTGACACTATTAACAGTTTTGGAATTTATTAACCCATGTTGGGCCGACGGGGTGTCAAAAAAAATGTTGGGTCCGAATTTTGTCCGATTTTATGAAATTCTGCTTTGGCTAAAAAGAAAACCCAGAAAAAAATTTTATTGACTTGCATTAACCCATTGGGGCCAACAGCTTTTTATAGGTTTTTTCAATACTTAACTCTAAATTAAAAACGGTTTGACCGATTTTCTTTAAATTTTGTATACATGCTCCCCTGTGAGAATTGAGTTGACACTATTAACAGATATGGAATTTGTTAACCCATGTCGGCCCGACGGTTGGTCAAAATAATTTTGGAAGCTAATATTGTCAAAATTTGCGAAGTACTGCTTTGGCTAAAAAGAAAGCCCCAAAAAAATTTTGTTGAGTGATTTGGAAGCAAATTACGTCCAATTTTGCGCAATACTGCTTTGCCCAAAGAGAAAGTGTAGTTCCGTTGACCCAGTGGGGCACAGTGGCTTTTAATAGATTTTTGCGTTACTTAACTCTAAAGTAGAAACGATTTGACCGGTTTACCTCAAGTTTTATATGTGTGAAGCAACTTGAAAATGGAGTTGAGTCTGTTAACAGTCGGTCTTGCGATTTTTCAAAAAAATTTTTTGGAAGTAAATTACGTCAAAATTTGGAAAGTAGTTCGTACTGCTTTGAATTACAGAAATTTTCAAAAATTACTAGAATAATCCTAGAAAAATCGTTTTAAAAAGATTGCTTTCACACATTTTAAAATTTACATGTGTAAACCGTGTGAAGTTTTGTGTTAACTTTTTGCAGTAACATCAAATTCAATTAAACCTCCATTGAGAGGCGCAGCAACGCGCACCGGGTATTAGCTAGTAATAAATAAGTGCATATACTAATTTAAAGTATAACTTCTAACATAATCATATAATATAGTAGTACAAATTATATCTAATCATTAAGAAATTATCTAAAAGTCTTATTTAAGCTCGTCAATTATAAAATACGTATGTATATAATATACACATAATATATATTTATATAGTAATTGACTTTAACAAGAAACTACTTACAACTAATAATTACAATTTGTAAACAATTTTTACTTACATACTTCTGACAAATTATATATGATTATAAATTTCATTGTCCCCAATTTCTATATATCTATCTATATACTTAATACCATCATATAATGAGAAAACCCATAGAAATTGCACATAAACTTTTATACTAAAATTATATTCTAAAATATTTTTTTAATTTTTCTAATATATAATTTTATTGAATTTAATGACTGAAAAGATTGAATTAAAAAAATAAAAGGCAACATCTTGATTTGACCTAAAAAATTGCTCAAAAGAAAGAGAGTGAAAGAGACAAAGAAAAGAAAATAGGTCATTCCTATATATAAAACTAACTTAATATATTATTTATATATTAGACAAGATAATCAAAAAATTGTTAATATCGTGTCGTGCGCTTCAAAACTAAGTTTAATGACTTTAAAGTTTAATATTTTCACTGCGCATCCGATATAATTATCACATATTATGTGTATTGAGATCAAATAAAATTCACTTGGTACATAGTACAGGGTTATTAATAAAGCAAGAAATATTTGTCATAGTAACTAAGAACTAAAATCCCAAAGATGTAGGACATAACGCCCCGGGATCTTTTAAATTAATATGATTTTAATTAATATTTTATTTCAAATTAATCTTTGACTTCCTGAGAAATAAAACCCTGGGCTCTTATTTTTCTTTTAACTAATCTCCGATATCCTGAGAAACAAAGCCTCGAAATGTAAATTCTCTTATATAGATAATATTCTGGAGGGATTTTAAAGACAATTTCAAAAAGCGTAGATCTTCTCCTTTTTTAGAATTTTGAATGCAACTTTTAAATCTTTCGTAATTTGAATCTCACTTACACATAAATAAATAATATGGAAAAGGGGAATCCTCTGATTTTGAATACAATTCTAAAACTCGCCCTAATTTAAAACCTCTCAGTTATACAAAAGTATAAGATATAAGACTCCGAGATGTTATTTCCATTTTAATTCAGTTTGCGAATTCTTAAGAAATAATAACCTAGGGCTTTGTTGCGTGACTCCTTATAAATCGCAGAATTTTGTAGTTTTTTTTTTGTGCGAGGGTTGATGGAAAACATCGGAAGCCGCCTAGAATCATTGTACGGGATTCATCTGAGGAATGTTGAACTTTAACCAACTAAAACCACCTCCTTTTTTAAAACCAAACTTTTTTAAATTTTACATAACCCTGTATTTGAGTTTTATGTGTTTGAAAATTGGTTTTTAAGGCAACAATAAAAATTAAAATTATAGTAAAAACGAAAAGTTTATGTAAAAATAGTTATTAAATTTTAACTAGACTTAAAAACTATGCACGCAAACATATATTCATTTGAGATGACGATTTTTAAGAGAAAACCCCGAAAGCTCCAAGAATGATAAAAGCAGAAGAAAATAACTGGTTATAGAAAAAGACAATAAAAATAACAGTTATATTATTAGGTATAGCTTAAATGAACTATTTTATGAGATGAACAATTTTATGTGAAGAACAAAAACATTAAGAATTGACCTACATTATATAATTGTAGTTCAGAATATCATTTATTACTTTCTTGAGTCGCGTTTTACGCGATATACGATTTTTGTTATTATTGATATTATTGATCATTATTGATTGTTTTCCAATGATGGTTTAGTTTAACTAAGAAATTAAAGTTTTTAAGAGTATAAGTCAGGTTTTAATAAAATTATTTAAATTAATTAATTGGTTAAATTAATTGGATATAAGAACTAGTGCATATGTGATAACTTCGTCTTAAAATTATCTTGTATTAAACTATTTTAAAATCTTAAAATAATTTAATATAACTTTGGGACATGCAATGAACTTAATTTAAAAAGATAAATGAATAGAACTTAAATTGCTTTCTTGTAATATTAAGGGAATTTTCGACCTAATTATGATATGCATATATAAATATATGTCTTTAAAAATATAACATTCTTTTATTATGTTTCTTGACTTTTAATATATCTCTTATCAGCTTTATCACTTTAACTATATTTTCTAGCCTTACCTATGGGTACCTTTACTTAATATAAAGTAATACTTTGATTTTTAATTCTAAATAAATGTATTTCTAATTTTTAATATTTTTAAGTAAAACACACTGATTGTATACCGATTTTTGAATTTTATAATCTAAATAACGTAGAAATAAATTCAAGATGGATTGTATAAGGTTTTATTCTTGCATAATGTTGTATATCAGTATGTGAAGTCTCAAATTTCTTGTGAAGTCTGGTTATTTTATATGGAAGCCCTCCTTGATCCCAAGATCCAATTTGGCCTGCCTGTAAAGTCGTTCATACTTTTGGCAAAAAAGCATTTATACCAAATTTCATTAAAATCGATTAAAATTTTGAAGAATTATTAGTACCTACTTGACATTCACGAAACTTCTTTAATCTCTAGACCCCATTATACTGTAATCAATTTATGGAAACTAATCTTCATGGGTCCTCATCAATAGTCTATGTCCAAAACTTGAACTCATTTCGACGGTTAGAACTCGTTTTTTTTTGATTCCGGTGTCTCACATACAAAAACTTCTCGATCCCGCGGCCCGATTTGACCTTTTTACGAACCTATGCCTTAATATTGATAAAGAAAGCATTCATATACCAAATTTCATTAAAATCTGTTGAATTTTCAATGTTTACAGACTCACACACACACATTCACACACCTACTACAGCCAAACCGAACTGATAAGTTTGATTTTAAAAACAAAACCGCCATTCAATTATCCAAAAATTTTGCAGATGCAAGATAATTTCACAAACTCTCTATATATGTGACACTAAAGTAATATTGACTAATTGAAGTATACGTTTGGTTTCAAACATAATTATTTAGATTGAACATATCATTAATTATGGAATATCAATCAATAGTTATGCAAGCATTTTATTACCTTCCAGACTAACAGAACCTCGAAAATGTGTAGTGTTGAAAAAACTTCAGGGCATAATAAGTACCAATTAAAATAAATAAAAAAATTAAAAAGAAGATTCAATGTAATTCATATTTTTATGATAGAAATGTGTTTTTTCTCAATTTTTATTGTGATTATTAATTTTGAAAATAGTTCGAATATTCGAAGATTATACAAACAAAACAACTCAATAATATCACAACACAACTGTACAATACTTGAAACATTTTTAACATTTTTTATTATCAAAATAATTGCATAAAATATAATTTAACATTAATGAGTTATATAATGGAAAAGTATTAAATAAGCATGAAAAATGTTTTCGAAATACAATAATAATAAAAATCAATTAATAAATTTTAAAAATCTGATTATTAGGTATTATAGGGTATGTTACATAATTAACATAAAATTAGGTTATAATAATATAATATTTGGAAATAATTAATCGGATTACGCGTGAAGTTATAATTATATTATTAAAATGTATAACTGTAAATTGTTTGCAAGTCGAAATTTTTTAAAGATAAAAAAAAAAAATAATTTAATTAGTTTTAATGAAAAAGAGCCAACTTCTATTCTTTAAATTTAAACAACTGGAGACTAAAACTGTCATGCTAAAGAAAAATGTCGTAAGCGCCAAAAGCGAATTTTCGAGATAATGGAATATTTGACATCAGATAAATGTCTCACTACTTTGTACTAAGAAAAAATGTCACATATCTCGTTGCAAATTCAGTGAAATTAATAAAATTTTGTTAATATATTTTAAATTTGGTTCCTTTTAACTAAGCTTTAATAACTTAATAAATCTAGTATTGCTTAGCAAAAAAGTCGTAAGTCCAAATTAACTATTAACGCCTAATATATCTTATCTCTAGTAAGTTCGAAAAAATTGTTTTTCTTTATTTAACATATTTGTTTTTCAAAAATTCAAAAATAATTCAACATAGCAATGCGCGAATATAAAACTCTAAAGGTTAAATTACCTAAAACCAAAAAAATGTAGAAACGATTTTCTTTCTTAGGACGGCAGAAAAATATTTCTTTCCTAATGTAAATTTTAAATAAACAAGTGATGAAAAATCCGAAAGCTTTCCAAATATCTCATTTCCAAAACTACACAATGTTTTATACCTACTGTGCTTTTCGTAAAATATATATATATATATATACAAAAAAATTGCAATAATGCAATCTATATTAAAACATCAGCTCAATGCAATCAAGAAAATCTGTTAATATGTGTCGAAATAAAATATTGGAGCTACATACACAGGTGCCTAAAGTTATTTAAGAATTGGGACCTAACAGAAAATATACTAAGAGAAATATTCCTCCAAATAAAAGATTGGCAGATTCTGAAGACAACTAAAAGATCCTTAGGGGTAAAGTTTATCAGGCTAAGATTAGGGACAACCTTGGCTACACACGGCCATTTTTACAACAAAATAACAGAAGCCAATTGTAGCCTTTGTCAACAAAGGCTCACAATAAAACACATATTTGGTGATTGAGAGAGGGCCGTCCCAGATATTAGAAAGAACTTCTCAAGATAATTACGGCATCTGGTTTAACATCTAGACATTTAATAAAACGAAAGAAGCTATAACTAATAAACTACTACAATAAAAAAAAACAAATTCTTCTTTAACTTCAAGTTTATTTTATATTGGAAATGCTATAAATTTTATATTCAGAATATAATTGTAGAATATTTAAATTGTAAAAAAAGGTTAATAATGTTATATAAAAAAAGTTTGATAAATAAAATCCCACTTACCTTATACCCTTTTAAAATTCGTTCCACTTACCTTGCGTAAAAGGGTTTTTTTTTTTCATTTTTATTATTTTAACTTTATTTTATTTTAATATAAGTTTAATTTAATTACTTAAATATTTTATAATATTTTTTAACTTGGTAACAAATTTTGTTTAATTGTGCCTTTTTTTTTTTTTTGAAAATTTTTTTTATTTGAAAGTTGTTATAATAATTTTATTTTTAAAAATTTATTCTTGTATTTTATTTTAAAAATTAAGCAATATTAATTTAATAGTAAAAAAATAATTTATTAAATAAGTAGTAAAAAAATACAGTCAAAATCTGGTCAAGTTATTCTTAATTAAATAATTTCATGTAAAATTAAAATATCGACCTTTAAAATTATAAAAAATTTTATAAAAGTTTAAATAAATTAATTTAATGTTTAATTGTTTACACTCGATCGTCATCATATGCTTAGTCAAAATGTCTGTTATTTTAAGTAAAATCCTAGTTTTTAAACTAGGGTACATGCAATACGGCCAAATGTAATAAAGCCAATTGACCTTATTTTATCATTATATTTTTATTTCAACATTAAAAATTGAAATAAAGCCAATTTGATTTTATTTCAAATCGCTAATTTTTAAAATTACATTTATATTTATACAATTTTTATATATATGTGTACGTGAGATTCTAAATTAAAATGGATTGTAGAACTGGATTAAAAATCAGGGTATTCCTTTTTTACAGAATATTTATATATATATGAGATTTTGAATTAAGAGATAATTGAGAGTTGGGTTCAAAATCAGGGTACTCCCTTTTTCTAGAACATTTATATATAGACTTGAATTTAAAATCAGGAATGCTAATTTCCCAGAATGTTTATATATGTGTATATGTGGAATTCTGAATTAAGAGGGATTTTAGAGTTGGATTCAAAATCAGGGTATTCCCTTTTTCCAAAATATTTATGTACTATAAAATCCGTTCAGAATCTGGTATATTCCCATAATTATAATCTGAATGTGTATATATATATAAATATTGAGGAATAAGCGCAATACTAAAATTGATTTATCACATGTTTAAAATATTTTTGACTTTATTTCTTTATAATTTTTAGTTTTATTTCTTTTTCAAAAATTTTTAAAAATGAAATAAAGTCGAACATTAAGAAATTATGATTTTTGTTTAGTTTCAAATGTGGTATTGAAATAAAGCCAAAAAAGTGCAATTTGGTTTTATTTCATTTGAGCTTATTGCATGTACCTGAAAACTATATTTGAATGCAAAATCTAATTACAAAACGATGTTGATTTCCAGTTCTATTAAGTGAAAGTACGGTATTTTTTTCATTCTAATCAAGTAATAGGTATATATGTGTAGCAGATTTTAACTGTATACATTTATATATAAAAAATAAATATATTTTAAATAAAAAAATCACTTACCTTCCTAGATAATCCTTTTAAAATATCCTTCTGCGTACGCCTTATAAAATAGATTTTCAATTTTCATTTATTTGCAATTTACATTTTAATAATTTCATTATTTTATTATTATACATATAAAACTTACATTCACTACAAATACTTTTAATTTTTAATTAAAATAACTTATTTTTTTATAAAAGCTCATTTTACAAATTAATTGATTAACTATTTAAAACCTATTTCAATTGAAAAAACTTCTTAGAATCTAAAATAAACATTTTTTTATTTCTTAAAATTTTAATTTAAATTTTCAACTAAAAAATATTGCGGAAAATATTGATTTTAACACTAAATATTATAAAACAAAATAATTTAATTAATTTTATTAAAAGATTAAATAATTTTTTTAAATTTTCTTAAAACATTTAAATTTTAACTTTATTTTATTTGTATTTTTTTTCATAATTAATTTCTATTAAAATTACAGAAAAAATTTTTATTTTAACATTAACATTTTTTTTGACATTTACACAATTCATATTAAAATATAATGTTATGTTAATATTTCAATATCTCATTTATTTACAATATACTTAAAATAGCCCTTTATTTGTCAAAACTTTCATTTTACATTAACTAAATTATATAACTACTTTTTTGTAGTTTTGTAGTTATACAAAAGGCGGTAAAAATTTTTCAATATTTATGTTAGAAGTTAAAAAAGCTTTATATAAATTATTATGTATTGTAAATATCCATACATAATTCTTCAATAATTTATTCTCCTATTTTTCCAAAGAATTATATAAAAATAAATACAAGTATAAATTACCACACAAGTACACACATAAAACATTTAACGTTTTATTTTCATAAGTTCGAATAAATTGAAAATTCCAAAATCCAAAGCTCGCATTTAAAAGAAATTTACCCCCGTATTTACAAACACAAAGACAAATACAAATACAATATTATTATGTGCATAGTGCATTGCATAGAATAAAATATTTATTCTTCTATTCTATTCTCATTTTGTTTCATTTTCATTTTTTTCTATAAGCTTTCCACGCAGTGTACAAATATAATAATTAAAAGTGTGTAGGTGTACCGATTCCATTTTTCTTTTATAGTTTCCTTTTTCCATGGTAAAGGTATTTCCAAAAGTATATTTTATTTAAATTATAAAAATATTTTATAAGGTCCTCCATATTTAATTTTTTAATATTGATTTTTTTATTAACTGCAATGAGAAAAATAAACTTTTTATATTTTAAATTTATTATTTAATGTTAATTATAAATTTTACAAATATTTTTTTTAAAATATTATTAATATTTTTTAAATAAAAAATAGTATTAAAAAAATTTTAATGGCGGACATTAAACTTTAATTTTTTTTTTTTACAATTAAATTTATATTTGCACCGATCTACGCATCAATTAAAAAAAGACTTCCGAACACCGCGCATCACCGTAGCAAACTGATTAAATGAAATGAGAATTAATTACGATTAATAGCGGAGTATAAAGGGGAAATTATTTTTCCTTTAATTGATACAGTTAAAATTTGACAGTTTTAAAGTTTAATTCGCACTTTTTACATAACATGAAACTTTTAATGTAATTGAAATCAAATGAAAGTCATTTCTCCGTTTATCTATTAGAAAAGAGTACTTAAACAAGTGCAAACAAATGTTAATAAAATTTTAACATATATTTGCATGTTTTCTATTTCTATTTAACAAATCCTTATTACATTTTATATTAGTATGGAATAAGTGTCATTTACAAGTTATTTATTAAAAGTGTTATTTTTTTTACAATATATTCCATTAGAATGTTATTTATTTTCTTATGTAATATTGTTTGATTATTTAAATGTTATATTTTAATATAAATGAAATTAAGTATTATTTTATTTATAATAATTTGAAACTAACATTTTTAGGATTTAGAAGAATAAAGTTGAAAAGCTTCTGTAAAATTTATTATAAAATGTAATGTATTGTAAATTTTTGAATGTTTCTGTGGTTTTTTGGGTATATTTTGGAGTTCAGTTATTATTTTATGCAGACTTTAAATGAAAAAACTTATTTTTAGAAAATAATGAGTACAAAAAACTCAAAAATTATTAAAATTAATTAGCGATTAGTCCTTTTTAATTCAAGAAAATTTTAAATATATATTGAAACGAGGAAGAGTGTAGTAGAGTAGACTGTGTCAACTCTGGGATACCCGTATGACCGTAACATATACATTATATCATCTGGTTAATTACTTTTGGCAAAATTTAAAACATATAGCTTTATTAAGTGTAGTGTAATGCTCATATAAAAGAAGGGTTTGTATGGCAGCTACTCGAACCCACTGCAGTAGACCAACCAAATATTTCTGTAAGTTTGGCCATTACACCAAACTATTTTTGGCAAAATTTCAGACTCTCAGCTTCATTAGGTGTAGTGTAATGCTCATATAAAAGAAGGAGTTGTATGGCAGCTACTCGAACCCTCTGCAGTAGACCAACCAGATTTTGCACAAACTTGGCCATTACACTAAACTATTTTTGGAAAAATTTCAGACACCCAGCTTCAATAGGTATAGAGTAATGCTCATATAAAATTAGAAGTTGTATGGCAGCTACTCGAACCCTCTGCAGTAGACCAACCAAATTTTGCAAAAACTTTGGCCATAAAACTAAACTAGTTTTTCCAAAATTTCAGTCACGTAGCTGTAATAGGTACAGAGTAATACTCATATAAAAAAGGAAGTTGTATGGCAGCTATCCGAACCCATGGACCAAAATGGCTGGATTTAAATAGCGATGACGGCTATTGCAAAAAAACGAATTTGCGAAAATTTCAAGACCCTAGCTCCTTTAGTTTTTGAGTTATCGTGCGGACGGACGGACAGACGGACAGACGGACAGACGGACGGACAGACGGACGGACATACATCGCTAAATCGATTTATTTTTCGATTCTGATCCGATCCATACACTTGAGTCTATATCTACCCCCCCCCCTCCTTCTCTGCGTCACAAACGTAATGGCAAATTTATTATACCCTTTGACTATATAGTCATACGGGTATAAAAAGTTAGCAACTATTCTACAGTGGAGTGAAAATTTAAACAGGCAATAAATTACTTGAGCATAATTACATAATTATTACAATAAATTACTCTAAGATAACATAGTTTTAATATGGCGTATCAAAATCCCGCGAATCAAAATCTCGTGTATTTATAAATCTCGCGTTTCATAATCTCGCGTGTCAAAATCTCGTGTTTCAAAAACTCGTGTTGCAAAATTTAGCAAAATGTATTAAGTACAAAACAGGATTGTCAGATACAAAATCAGGACCTTTTGCAGAATATTTGTATATATGTATATGTGAGATTCTTAACTCTTAACTATGAGTTATTTAAGGGTTGGATTAAAAATCAGGGTTATACGCTTTTTCAAGAATATTTATAAATATGTGAGATTTAAAATTAGGATGGATTTTAGAGTTGAATTCTAAATCAGAGAATACCTTTTTTTTTTTTTTTTTTTTTTTGTTATTTTTGTTTCACCTATTTTTTAAAACACGAGATTTTGACATACACTTATATTTAAAAAAAAACGAATTAGGCAAATTTACATGATAATTTTTTTTAGATACATTACCCAATTGTAATACGTACAATTTAAAGGTGCTTTTTAAAGAAGTGATTGTATAAGTCTTACTTAAACCCACACCATATCATTGGGATGATTTAATATCAAATACAATGTTTTGGGTAGAATCCAATACAAATGTTAGAACTGTATAAGATAACATTTTAAGATAGTCTTTACTAATTTACGAAATAAGGTCTAAATGTTTTTATTCAACTAAATAACAAAATACTTTATGTTAATATTATATTTTACAATTATATTATGTATTCAAAATGTCAATAAGTAGAAAACCCAACTAAGCCTTTAAAAGACCACAATCAAGAATATCTGGTTCATTATAAGCTGCAAATTATAATGATTATTCACCATAAGATTAAGAAGATTTTTCACCATAAGCACCATGAGCTACTGACCTATACCCAAATCCCAATTCTAATTTCCTTCCCAATTCCGATTCTAAAAACCGGACAATACATATGTATTTAAGATACAGTTCAAGTTTAGTTTAAATAAAGGGGGATGATTTTAGTTGATTAAAGTCCAACACTACTCAGATGAACCCCGTACAGTGATTCTGGGCGGCTTTCAATACTTTCCATCAACCCTCGTATAAAAGAAAATAACTTTACTGTTTTAAGACGGGCTGGTATATTTTTGGAGTTAAAGTCTCACGAAACAGCTGTATCATATGTTTATCGAAAAAAAAGAAAACAAATACTTAACTAATATTATTATTTTGTATTTATGTGAAAATGGCCAGTTAACCCTTTTTAGATTTCAAGGCACTGGCCTTGATTCACTAAAAAGGAATTTTAATATAAAAAATCTTTGCTTTGTAATTCAATAGAACATTATCTGATGAATATCACAATAAATTTTATTTTATTTAAACTAACATACATATTGTATGACTTCAAATAAAAACAACTGAAACTAAATTATAGGCTTTAAATTTAAAAATCCATATTAGGTACCTACTATTATTAACTAAATCGTTCTAAAACAAAGAAGGAAGTAGAAAAAACTAATGAATTGAACATGATGAATTTAAAATTATAAATTAAGAAAAAAACCCCACAAATATTATAAAATTCGAATAAATTTGAAATGGATAATTGGCATTATTTACTAGATTACTATATACAAAAGGAAACAAACAATCTTAAAGACTATTAAATCAACAGTTTGTTAACATTACCATCAAATATCTGAACGAAATTCATCTTAACAATTATTCTAGTATTTTTATATTATTTTTAGCCAAACATCATGTTTTGTTTCCTCGTCCCAAAATGATGATTACCTTTTTTTTTATTTTTATATTTTTATTATTGTTGTACTTGATGAAAAATATCTTGTGCCTGTCTAATTTTGCTCCTTCAATTCAATAAGGAAATAAGAAGCCATAATGTGAAAGGTCAGTTTTAGAAATTTTTTTTGCGAGAATAAATCAAGTAAAATAACTTTTGAAAATTTTTTGAAAAATTATTTAAGGTATTATGAAAATTAATTTAGGTTTTTTGATACATTTTGTTTGAAGAGCTTGCAAAAAGGAGTAGGTACAGACTACTAGGTAACTGTAATCAGATACCATATTTTTAAGGTTTAACCTAAGATACTATATAATAAAGGGGTTTAAGTCAGACCTGTGTATTTCAAGTACAAGCACAATTACTAGTAATTAGATACAAAATCTAATTACTTTTTGAGTGTTACAAGTATTTTTACTTGAATATTTTGTAATTATCGAAATATAAGAATTACTGGTACTTGAGAAAGTAATGATTATCAGGTAATGGTATACTTTAAACTGTACTTAAGTACCATTTTACTCAGTTAAAGCTCTGGTTTAAGTTAAGTCAATTCATAGGGTAATTTCAGTCAAGTACAAAAAATCAGATACTATTTATTAAAGAAGTTTGGTTTAATTTGTTCCTGGGATAAATGTGAAAAAGAATAGGATTATTTGTAAGATTAAGAACCCGAAGTACATTCCAAGTTCAATTAACTGATGTACATGTTCTAAAGTAATTGGCCTGTTATTGTGTAATTAAACAGTTCTAACCAAAATATTTCTTTGGTTCATCAGTTGTTTCATATAGGTCCCGCATGCATAGATTTATTCATTTTAAAAAGAATCTTTATTTCCAATGACACCAAGGCAAGTACAGATTCTATATAGTTTAAAAACTGTACCCTGTATATTTCAAGTGCCAGTACAATTACCATTTTATGAATTAAAATATTTATAAAATACTTGAATTCTTAATACTTATGCATTTCTTGGTGTACTTAATTACTCGAAAATACTTAAGTATGAGCAAATAATTACAAAATTAATTAAACTCAAAATTTAATTAAGTACTTTGTGGGAATTACAAGTATTTTTACTTGATTGTTATACTTATACTTAAATTTTGTAAGTACCGAAACATAAGGTATATACTGGTACTGGACAAAGTAATGAGTATCAGATAATGGTAGAATTACAACTGTACTTAAATACTCGAAAAGAATAATCACAAAAGTAATCAAACTCAAAATTTAATTACTTTCAGGGAAATTACAACTATTTTTACATGATTGTTTTACGTGCAATACTTAAATATTACAATGCTTAAATAATACTGGTACTTGAAAAAGTAATGATTATCAGGTAATAGTAATTAAAACTGTACTTAAATACCAATTTACTCAGTATTACACAGTATTACAGATCTCGTTTAAAGAGAAATTTTAAACTGTTTTTGAAGTCAAATTTTCAACTATGAGGCTAACTATCCTACAAAACTCAGGCTCATTTAAAAAAAAAACTAAAAATACCAAAAAAAGTAATCAAAACATCACAAATATCTTAGGATCAACTAATTTTTACTATAAAAAAAAGCATTTTTACTTAATTTCTAAAAGAAAAATAAAAGGTAATACTAACCAACATTTAAATCAGTCATCAATAATTCTTCTTATTTTTTATAACTTTTGTCTTGGATAATAGAATTACTTTCATAGCTTGGTAAAAACATCAAGAAATCTTTTAAAATACACTAAACTAAACTATAGTTATTATAACAAACAAACAAATAAAAGACTCAAATTATTCGATATTATCCCATGTCCATGGAACACATATTTTTTTTTAAGTTTTATTCTATATATCTTTTTCCTGCAATCTTTAACTATCATATTATTAGTACTATCATCAGTATCAGTATGAAGTAACCACCGTATCCACCATAACTATTGTCATCATCATCCTCATCAGTATCAGCCAACATCAGCCAACATCATCAATATCATCATTATTACTATCATCATAGTCATCTTCATGAAGATGAATCGATTTAACATTTGATCTTTTTATTTGTATTTATTTTATACGATCGATTTTAATATTTTTATTTTCTATCTCTTTCTCACCTATTTTATGCTAGTTATTATTAAATTCTTTCTAAATAAAACAGACAACATAATAAAAAAAAAAGAGTAAATAAAAATAACATAAAATAAATAAATATTACAACATTGTATAAATAACTGACCAAAGTAAAAGAGAAAATGATTGAACTTTTATTTACAGACACATCCCAAGTTCTAGCCCCTTTCACTTCCTAAGATTTCTACAAATTATGTAAATACTTATCAAGAAATAAAAAGAAACGAATCAAACAATAATATGAGAATGATGGGAAAAGAAGATTGACTTAACATATAATATCTTAAGGTATATTTTAGGAATACCATAAATAGAAATCGTTTGAAAATACAGGTAATTGAACCTACAATAATAATAATAAAAAACAAGAGATGAAAAAAACCAAGGTTTTTAAAAAAGCCTATTTTTTAAAGTTATATAAGGTTTCATACTGAGTATTTTATCGAAATATAATGTTGGAGCTTTAATGTTAACGTTTAATTTAGAAAATATACTCGTATACACTGAGGACTTAGTTACTGCTTATTAACTAAAACAGTAAAATTTTGAATTTTTAAGTCCTAATAGACTCAAAGGGGAAGGTTGCCCAATTTCTCAAGGATCTAATCCCCAATACTCCCCTTCCCCCAATTTTTTTAAGTTCCAGGAACTAAATTGTGAATTCCACCAAAATTTTGAAATTTTACTTACTATCCAAACAAAAATGTTTAAAACTAAGAGACAGTTTCTTTAATTTAAAGAACCGCTTTTAAATTTAAGAAAAACCTTTAACATATGCTAGCTAAAATATAATGTTGGAGTTTCAAATTTTATATATTAATAAAATTATACCCTTACAGCTCCTAAACAAAGGAACTTATAGGAAATAGGAAATTATACCCTTATAGCTCCTAAACAGGGGGCGTGACAAAACAACATTTTTTAACCGACTCCTATTGATTTCTTAAAATCTACCTTCTCCCATAATTTAAAGTCAATTTAAAGCTTGAACCGTACAGAAGATATGTGATACCAAAAAATTAGCGAAACATGAGTTTCGCATAACGGTTAATTTTAGTACCGTATGGCAACCTTACATATTTGTCTTTTAAAAATTTATAAAGCTTAGAATTTGGGGGGCTGTAGTTCTCTAAAGGGTAGTGCTACAAAAAAAAGTTCTTCGATGTAATTTTTGTTTTGCAATACCTACCAGTGGTTAAATTTCTTTTCTCTATTTCAAACGGTATAAAAATTTTTGTAAACATACGGACAGACGGACGGACAGAGTGAATGTATATAGGCACATTGTTATAAAATTATTTGAGAATGTGCTAAAAATAAAAAAAATTTAAAATGCCAATCAGTTGATGCAAAAAAAAAAAAAAACCAAACTATCTAATATGTATTTTGTATTTTAATATGTCAATCAGTCAATGGTTATTCTTAATAATTCTTTACCTTGTTTATGTAACTTTGTTTGTACACATATTCTACGGATTAAGTACAGCTATAAAACGTGAATCAATTAGGCTAGTATTCATTGTATTTACAATACAATGTAATATAATAGATCTAAAGAATTTGATGGAAGATTTAAGAAAATATTTTTTATAGAATTTCTCTGTTACACTAATTTTAAATTATTCTAATTTGTTAAAAATGTAAACTCTGATTTACTGAAAAGTTTAATTTTATAGATATATTGAAAACAAATAAACTGACTTAAATTATTTAAAGACTTTCACATTTTAGATAAATTTTGGATAGAATAGTTCGATCTATTAAATTAGGTATTAGAAAATCAATCAGAATATGGTGGTTTTTGTATTAAAATACATTACCCTAATTGAAAATTAAATATTCAACAAATATGGAAAGTAATTGAATCACAATAAATAATATCGCGAATCCGAATGGGATGTATCTAGTAGACCCATCAGCACAACGGAGAGGATTCTCCCAGGTGCCGTTTTTAAAATGAAATAGACACAATAAAGCATATTGTATTGAGTGTAATCGAAAAACTACTGGGCTAAAGAATCTACCTCTCCCACAATAGCCTTGGCAAATCGGAACTGGGATTGCATAAATAAAATAGTGAACCTTTTAAAGCACCACGATATATGGAAACACATATAAAGAAGAAAAATTAAATTGAAGATAACAAAATAAATAATTAAGAATTAAGTAATTAATAAGCACTTGTTGTATAGTTATTATTTAATTTAGATTTAACTTTGTAACTTTTAAGTATTTGGAGCTGGTCCAGATGCCAAAAATGCAACCGGTCCTATAATAAAGATGTAATTATATTTATACAATACATTAAAGTAATAATAATACTAATAGATTTAATATTATTATATACCAATTAGTCATTTGAATAATGAAATAACTATTAGAAAATAATTCAGATCAGGTCAGAGATCCATTTTTATAAATCGAGTGAAATTCCATTTTTTTAATTAATTTTGCTATCAATTTCACTTGTTCTTCCTGAAACATATATTGCATGTAACTATGGGAAAAATGGGTTTTAATACCATCTAGTTTAAACTGAAGAAATAATACATTACTATATCTAAAAAATTGGTTATTAATTCAGTTAATAGAAGGATTCTATAAAAGGGTTTAAAATGTTTATAAAAAATGAGATAAACAAAAGAATTTTACTTAAAAATTGTTCCATATTAATTTAATAAGTATTTATATAAGTTGTTATAATATAAGTTGTTTATTTATCTAAAAACTTAAATAAAAATTTATTGTAAAACAATGGATTAATGCCCAACAATAGGTACTCTGTTAAGTATTTGAAATAGTTATCTTCAAATTCGTTAAAAACTTGAATCAACCAAATTATTAAATATCTTAATTATATACTATACCTATATTTATTTAAATTACAATTAAAATTTTATTTCAGTTTTTACATATTACCATATTACTTTGTAACTTATTTTTACTAACATTATTTTAAATAAAAGTTTTTTTATTAAATTTGTGTGTATTTATTTGAAAATAAGTACAATTTATAATTTATATTAATTATTATATTGACACATGCTACTATTTTACAGATTTTTTTTTTTTTAATTATATTATCTAATTATGAGTATGTCTTAACTAGTAATTCAAATAATAACTAAAAAGAACCATTAAAACATTTTATTTACTTAATAAAATGTACTTATTTATATTTGATTTATAACTGATTTTTAACTGTTTTATTGGTTAAATTCGCTTCTCTATTTTATATATGTATATTTTATGTATTTAGTATTAATTTTATTGTAACTTATAGTTTTAATGTCCTATAAATATCTAGTTTTAATATTTGTATATTTACATGTTAATCACTTTAATAAGTTAATAATATTTAAGATAAAAATTTGAAAGCAAAAAGTACCTTTATACTGCTTCATTATAAGTTAATTAGTTTTTGAATTCTCAGCAATCAGCATTCTTTAAAACTTTTTTTATTTGTAAATTTTGCACTGTATACTGATTTTATTTTTGAAAATAAATCATTTTTTCAATTTTTCTACATTTAAGAATTAAAAATTGATATTTAAAAAAGGAAATACAAAGGTACATAATATCCACCATAGTAGAAATTTTTCGAAAAAACCGCGAACTGTCAAATTCAAAGAAATTACAATGCATAGCCTACTTTGATTTTTTTGTTTTTAATTTAAATCATTACATTTGTGTGTATGTTTGTGTATGCAATAATAACTGCTCAAATTAAACATTTTTCTTATTAACATGTATGTATGAATGTGTACAATTTTTAATTTTTTATCAATGTTCAAAAAAATTTTTACCTAATATGTAATATTTTATAAAAATTCATATATAATTAATATAATTGAGTTTATATATAAAGTATACATATACAATATATTAATAATAATATATTATATAATTTTAATTTCTGGTATTTTTTGAAGTAATTTATAAATATCAAAGACAAGATTAATTAAATCTGAACGTACTCTGTTCATGCTTTGTTCAGGGAGTGCTCATTTTTGTTCAGAGCTTGCTTTATAAATAAAATATTCAGTATTTGAACTTAAACTTTTAAATAAGTTTGTTTCTAAAACTTTTCAACTACAGCACTAGATTTGATGATTTGTTAGAAACAGGGATAACGTCTATTTTAATTGGTGTTATAATATCGCATACAAGTACTAGTCAGAGTCTTAGTACAACAAATATAATTTATGAAATAGGATTAGGCGCTGCTCACTTAAAACTACTTATATTAAATACTTAACAATAAATCATACACTCTTTGGTTTTATGAAGTTGGCTGTATAGAAAGTCAGGATAAGGAAATTTAATCGTAAACTTCTCTGAGATCAGAAATAGTTCAAGTCCTTTTGTGGACATTTTAAAATACGTTCTAAGACCTAATTGGTCCTTCTAAAACTTCAAATAGTAATTGTATGTGAAATCCTTTAAGATCAACCCTAAAAATATAAAACTATTCTATTAAAGTTAAATTATAAAATTCATTAAATGAATTCGGCTCTTCATTGTCAAATTGCAAATGCTATAAACGTCACAATTACAAAGTTTTTCTTTTTGTTTAACAAACTTTAAGTTTGTTTTATTACAATATAAATTTTTTGTAATTTAAAACTTTAATAATAAATACAAAAAAATAAAATTATTACATTTTGAATAACGCTTTGTTACTCGTTTCTGGAATTGAATGAGTTAAAAAAAACATAAGGCAGACATGTATGTAAACAAAAACCACTCATAGAAATTGTTAGTTGTTATGTTTTTTTATAAATATATACCAGTACCGTTATTTAAACAATAACAATACATATTATATTTTAAATATACAATTTTGTTAACAATAACATACATATATATATTTTACAACAGTCTGTTGAATAAATTGTCGTCTCATGTTACAATAATAATATAACCTTAGGTTAAATTTGTTTTAATGTTTGTCTTATGTACATATGCACGAAAAACATGCATAAAATCTAACTTTATGCAGGCTTTATTTGTATGTTTCCCAAATTTATTTTATTTTAAATATTCAGTAGTTATACAGTATGACATAGTATATATTATTTTATATTTTCACCTCACATATCTATATATAATATTTTATACACCAAACTATTTCCTAATAATTCATATTTTATGAGTGTTTAAAACGCCAAGGACTGTATAACTAAGAAGATTTGTATCTTAAGATTGCAGAAAAACATTTTATTTTATTCGAGCTAAATAAATTCAATGGTAAAAGATGGAATTAAATCCATTCAAATTTTTTGGTGTTCGATATAAAAAAAATACAGCTTTTTGGAATTTTCTATTATTTCTATTATGAGGGCGACAATTATGTACCAAATGCAAAATTAAATCTTAGTTAAATTAATAAAATATTTACGAATTAAGAAGACTCCCCAAAATTGCTATATAAATTATTATAATATATTAGAAATTTGTATTATACTCCATTTAAAACGAACGGTCTCGTAATCATTGAAAATTTTAAAAACTCTTACCTAGGCTGCGTATAGAGAGTGTAATTTGAGCATTCATTGCAAATACCTCATAAAATAGTGCAACAATTAAAATATTTTAACATATTTTTAGAATAAATACCCTTTTGTATGCTTGCATATGATTTTGTTCTTATGCCTGTATCTGAGTTTATATATAGGTGCTTTGCTTTTATTTATTTTAAATTATTTTATATATTTTGTATGCACATATTGTCATATAAAGTGAAATATAAATATATAATTCAAACGTTTCCTCATTGCTTAGTTTTAATATTTATATAGTTATAAAGCTTTTCGATTTTCCTATTTAAAAGTTCTAAAGAAAAACGAGGAAGATTATAGTTGCCCTTGTCAACTTTTAGATACCCGTGCATATCCCTCTATGATGTATAAAATAAAATAAACCTTTATTTATTTCCATTATGCTATTATATATATTACAAAAAAATATAAAAAAGTGAACCGTTGACACTATATCTAGCTCGTCTAGAGCAATGCGTTACAAACGGAGGAGCAATTTTAATATACCCGAAGTCATATGTATGCACGGGTATAAATAGTTAAATTTAATATAAACATTTTGAAGGTACATGGTAGAAAAGTAATTGTTACAATACTCCTCCAACTATTCCAATCGTCCAATCGTAATAACATTCAAAAATCAACCAAGCTCCAATGCCCGTTGTCTTGTTTAATGTTTCGGTTTTAATTAGGAACATTGCCAATGATAAGTTTTACTATTAAGAAATAGGGAAAAAATCGTAAAATAAGTTTAGAAATAAATTTTCCTTTTTTTATGAATTATTAAAGACTTACAAATACGCAGAGGGAAATAAAACCGAGAGCAATGAGTGCCTAGAAGCCTAATTCGCTAAACTTAGAAAATTCCTAGTGAACTGTAGAATTGGAATATTATTAATAGGTTTCAAGAATTTTCTATATTCTGGCCAGCTTCATCGCTTCCGTTCTTTTCCATTAGCAAATTTTGGCCCTGGAAAGTTCTTCAATTCACGGCCTTCTTCACGCATACTTTAAAAATGAATTATTTCAAAATATATCTTAAATTATAAGAAAACAAATTTATCATTTATCAAAACAGTTTGCTAGAAAGTCAATCACATATCAATTGAGAACTTTAAAGCCAATTACATATGTGTATCCTACATTATACAATACATAATCTTAGGAAAATAAAATTTAAAAATATAATATCTTTTACAATATTTTACAATTTTAATATACAGATCTACATATTTAAATGTAAATCACTTGCAAAACATAAAAATTCAAATTCTATTAAAATATCTTTAAATTCTATAAGTTTAATTTATAAATTATCTCGTCCTTCCTTATCATTTCGTACAAGATCATCAACTAGTATGTATACATCAGAATACACAAGAATCATCTAAAACAATAACAAAAAGAATAACATAATTAACAGAAAACAAAAAACAAAAACCCATAAAGGACGTATGTAATTAAAAAAAAAACTCATAAAACACTTGCGAAACAAAAAAATAATTAATATATAACTAAGAATCATTAGCTCACACACTAACTGAAAGAAAACAAAAAAAACGAGGAAGAGTGTAGTAGAGTAGACTGTGTCAACTCTGGGATACCCTTATGACCGTAATATAAAAATTATATCATCCGGTTAGATTAATTACTTTTGGCAAAATTTCAAACATACAGCTTTATTAGGTGTAGTGTAATGCATCATAACTTTGGCCATTACACTAAACTACTTTTATCAATATTTCAGACACCCAGCCTTAATAAGTATAGAATAATACTCATATAAAAGAAAAAGTCGTATGGCACCTACTCGAACCTACTGCACGACCCCAACTAAATTTTGTGGAAACTTTGACCAAAAAACTAAACTAATTTTGGCAATATTTCAGACACCCAGCTTTAATAAGTATAGAGTAATGCTCATATAACAAAAGAAGTTGTATTGCAGGTACTCGAACCCATGGACCAAAATTGCTGGATTCCAATAGTAATGACGCCTATTACATAAAAACGAATTTGTGAAAATTCAAAATCCTAACTCCTTTAATTTTTGAGTTATGTGGGTGATGGACGGACATGCATAGGTAAATTGATTTATTTTTCTGATCGATACAATTGAGTCTATATCTAGCCCCCATACTTCTCTGCGTCACAAACGTAATGGCAAATTTAGTATACCCTTGGCTTTGACTAATACTCACACGGATATAAAAATCCTTCATGAAAAACATTTATTCCTACTTCTTTCAATTTTCTTTAAATCTTGAAACAAAAAAAAAATTGGTATTGCAATAAATTCATCAGACCCAGCCCGTGTTATAGGTTCTCAAAACCCTATAAAAAAAAAACTCTATCAGGAAGGAACGAAAAAACATAAATATACACATAATAATTAAAATTGAAAGTAAAAGAACTCACCCACCCCACAACCCCTCAATATATTCTTCCATCTTATAAACTTGAACTTCTTATGGATGGTATTAAAACAAACAATGGTACAAGCAATAAAAGAAAATCTTGTTACATAATAATAATAAAAATTTGTTAAAACAAGCAAAATCATAAATATTATTCTGTTTTTTTTTTTTTTTGGGATATGAATTGTTAGACTTGAGATATTTATACTTAAGATATAACATATAAAAATTTGTTAAAATTTTACCATCATTCAAACCATAAAATACTTAAAAGAAAAAAACCTTAACCACAATAAGATACACACCACATAATAAAATGTTTAAAAATAATTTACCAAAAGTATCTAAGAGTATATCTTTTACATATATATATACTAGTATGTAATAACATATCATCATTACATTTACAATCATTACAATATATACAATATTATCTTATATATACATATTCTTATCCTTGTACAGGATATAACACCTTATTTAAAAATTTTCTTCATCCGGAACAAAAGCAAAAAACCACAATACATATAAATAAAAACAACTATACCAATAGAATTTTATTGTAATAAATGAAATGTATCTTAAGATACTAAAAATTTAAGAAAAATATATTATTATAAAGAAGAAATTTGTATTTCTATATTAAATGTTGTGAGTGAGCCTAAAGATTCAACACATTAAAAAAAAAAAAAAACCATAAATTATTTTCTCACATTTATTAAGTTCAGATTTATTAAGATTATATAAAACATTTTTTTTGTAATTATTTTTAACAAGTATAACAGGAACCTACTTATATAGTCCTATATATGTTAGCTAATTTCTATTATTTAGGGCAGTAATAAATTTTTTTTCTGTTATATATATATATATATATATATATATGGGGATATTTTAAGACAATAGAATGAAAATTTAAAACTAAAAGAAAATGTTTTTAATTTAAAATTAAAGATACAGATAGATATGAAAGATGTTTTTACAATATTATTACTATACTAACTAATAAGGCTTTAAAATCTTTTGTTAACTATTAAAGTAATTTTTTTAAATATATGTTAAATAGTTAAAATGTAATTAAATTTCACGTGTTCTAGATATTTTGCTCGTTTTTGAATTTTTTTGAATTATTAATGCGGTATATTTCGCGTTTTATTCTGTAGTATATCCATATAACCCATGCCATATTAAACCGAAAACTTATCACTAATCAATAATTAAATAATCATTTTTTAGATTTATTATTGGGTGAGCTGAATTAAGGCCCTGCGAAATTCTCTTTTAAGTTGAACTACGACTTCTGTTAGAAATAATGCCCCGAGGTATTATTTATAATTTTAATTGAACTTGAAAATGAAAAGAACACAATGGTTTCATATATTTTATGGTTTTGTACGAATATATACAGAGTTTCTTGAACTATAGTATTTTGTAACATCGTATAAGTTAATGGGCACTCATAAAAAACGTGTTTAATGAAAAATATTAATAGGTAATACAATAATTATCAACCGCCACTTAAATTGAATAAAATACGGTATATTTGTTTAAATTGCATATTTTTTGGCGCTATTTGATGTTTAAATATTTAAAATGCAAATTTCTGATCCAATCCGTCTTTGAATTTAAATAGTACTGATTTTTAAATTAAAAAAAGCTATTTTAGTGGGCTGCAATAGTTTTTGCAAGTTTCTAAAAAAAATCGTAATATTCCCTTTGTAAAAGAGTCTTCCCGAAGGAATTTCAGAGTCTTGAAATATAAATTACAAATTTAAAGTTTAACTATTTGATATTTCGACTACTTTTGGAAATAAAAAAGTAAAATTTTATTTGGACAAGTTAAATATTTATTTATACTACTTTGCTTTCTATGAATTTTAATTCCTAGTCGCCTTTAAAAAATAGCTTAAAAATATATAATAATTATACATGTAATAGGTGATTTATTAAATACTAAAAACACTAGAAGAGTTACAACTCAAATTCACATTCATCTGGAATAGTATTATTCTATTTGAAATACATTTTAAATTTAAAACCCCTCTATATACTAATTTTTATAAGTCTCTAAAGTCTCTTTAACTAATAAAAAAGTTTTCTACCTCAAAAATATTAGAATTATAATTTTTCAAAACTTACAGTAGAGACAAAATTAGTAAAATCAATAATGAAGAAATTAGCTATTATTTATAAATGAACAAATAATAAAAAATTATTAAAATAAACTTTGTTGATTCAAAACAACAACAACAAATGAAAGTTATCAAACATAAAAACACAATGCAAAAAAATCATTAAAAAAGTTCTTTGTATAATAACAACAATACAAATCACTACCAATTCTAACTTGATGACTTTTGTTTACAAAATTATTAACTGGAAAATCATTTGGAACAGAAAAACAAGGAAAACTTTTTATGCAATGTTTTTGCTTGTTCTACACTTATTCTGAAAAAGATTTTACACAAAAGTGATGAAAATGTCAATATAAAACAGTGTCTCTTAACACCCTCTTCCATTTTTGTAATAGAGATGCGAACGAATATTTTTCTCCACTAGTTCAAATATTTCTTTTTTTTTTTTTTCTGTTCCTCATTTCTTTTCCAAGTTTCTTGTTCCGCTTTGTGTTTTTTTTTTTGGTGTTAGGTATTCCCTTCACAGTGACTTCAGTTCAGAGGTTGAATCAAAAATGCTTCACCTCATCATATTAAACGAATCAAGGGAATAAATTATTTTTGCTTTTTTTTCTCGAAAGCACGGTTGTGGAAAAATATTTAGAGGGACGAAATGATAAAGGAAAACCAAAGATATGATGATGATGATTGGAAAAACCAAAGGAAAAGAAAAAAACTCAAAAATTGGATACAACATAAGCCATTTAACCATTGACATATTCTCTGTGCACACACATATTTATTATGGGGTATTTCCTTCTGGGAGTGTTCGTGTATAAATTGTCTTCGATATTTAAAAAAAAAAAAAATATAAAGTGAAAAAAACTGTGTTAACATTTATGTTATCCACTTCTACATACCGACCTACACTGATTCATAGGCTGATTGAACAAAATTTTTATATATATTTATTATTTCATTTTTCTTTGTCTGTTTTAGTATTCCATACACGGTTAATCCAATATTCGTTCTATGTTTTGTTTTTTTTTATATTGTCCTTACGTGTTTTTTAGTACTTGCATATGTATGTGATAAAAAGGATATTGGACCCTACAGGATAATGAATATATTAACGTTTTTTGTTAACAATTTATAGTACTCACATTAGAAGGGGACGCTTTTAGAAGGATAATAAACGAAGTTCATCATGGGAGCACTAAAAATACTATAGAGGCATTTTTTTTTATTAGGAACCTTATTATGAATTCTTAAAACAATTTATGAATCAGTTGATAAAAAATTTAGAAATACTTAAGCTAAAAAAGAAGTATGATATAAATTTGAGTGATTTAAGATGTTTTGGTATTGGTTTTGAATCATTTGGTTATAATAATTGAGCTTAAGGGATATTTAGAGACTATTTTATGCAAAAGTAAGCTTTTTTTTTTAAATTTTTGATGAAAGCTTCTTTAAACACAATTTCTGCCAAACATTTGCAGAATATGAACCCTTATTACCTCAAATCCTTTAACAATATTTTAAGGATCCAAGGGAATATCCCTTGGTTAACTAGCGATATGCCTAACCAGTTCATTGTCTAGTGGATCATATGTAAACTTCATTTTGGAATCCACCGGACCTACACATTTCGATAAGGAATCGTATATTGTTAATTCTAAACCTCAAGGATATTATATATTTTAACAAAGAAGACCTTAACATATTTTTGGATATCAAAAACACAAGTTACTAAACTCAACACGGTTAGTTAACTTATAGTAAGTAGTAATATAATTAACTAGTCACATTTCACTAGTCTCTAATGGCTACTGTTTAATCAATGATTTCAAACAAAAACTACTTTTCCAAACCCTATATATTCTCAAACTTTTATTTAACAGCATGTTTGTAATACTAAATAGATGTCAGAATTGATTGAAGCAATGATTAATATTAGAGTTATGTAAGATGTAATGTAAGAAAAAAAAGAGTAATGAAATCTTTAAAAGTTTCAAAAACCTTTAACAATTAGAAGAAATTTTTTTAAGTTCGTTATTTTAAATATTTTGCTAGAACCATGATATTGACGCGGAAGTTTATTCTGAATTCTTCATGTTACAATTTTTCTCTTACAACCTTTATAATTATTTATAACCATGATAAACTTTATTTTGATACATTGATGATATGTGGTAAGTTCTCCCAAAGGCATTTACTAAATTGAAAACTATAAAACAGTAACTTTGTAGCACGCTTTGTGGCTAGAATACATCAAACGTCTTATTTTATAAAGGAAAAAAATTAAAAACATATTTATGAAAATTATAAGATTGCATGTTTGAAAAACTTTAATTCCTACTATATTTATGTTATAAAATTTTGTGCATAATTTTAAGCTTAGCATGATTCTGAAAAATTATATAGGATTAATTCAAATTACAAATTTTTTGAATGTTAAGATTCAAGGAGTTTTATTTTCAAAACTTGCGGTTTAAACAATAATTTGCGGAAAAACAATAATAAAATAATTTACAAATTAAAACATGTAAATTTCTTCTGGATGAAGGATTAGCATATCAAACAAATAATACTTATAATACTGCATAATTTACAAATTCGATACCTTACATAAATCACTCTTGTTTATTGTGGTTAGAACTTCAAATTTTAGTAGTGAAATTTATATTATCTATGCAGTTATTCTAAACTGCAATGTTATTAAAAATGGATTTTGTATAACTTGAAATGCACTGAAAATAATTGTAATTAAAAATCAGAAATACTTTTTAAATAGCTTAATGTTTTTTAGATTCTAGATAAATTTAAAACGATATATTTCCACCCTAGTCTTTTCTTTTATACTTTAAATCTAGACAATTCTATGTTTAGTGATCAAATACACCACCTGGTTGACAGCAAATTTAAGATTCAAGATTTCTTTTTTTTTTTATATGATATCTTTCTTCTTGAATTACTGGGATATTTATACTAGATCTTATAAGAGTTTAAAGTAGCCAGACATGACAATGCTAAATAAGCCATATGCCCAAGAAGACTTAAGTGTTAAAATCAATTTTACATTCAAAAGTAAAACATTTTATTTATTTTACAATACAAATATGAAAAGGTATCTTAATCATATTTTTGGATTCTTATGAAAATATTGATAAGTTAGTTAAGTACATACTCAACTCAATTAGTACAAAATTGTTAAAGTAGTAAATGAATCACAACAACTGTTTCAAGCTATTTATATTTATTAAAAATTAATCCCGATAAAATTCTGGAGATTAATAAACTTGTCTAAAGTTAAATTTGCAAAACTTTAACTAACATTTCCTTAATCACTGAACTTTATGTCTTTAGTGTGTAATATCAAGCAAAGGGAAAGTCATGAAAGTTGTCCTAAACAAAACTAAAATATAAAGTTCTACTACAATTTATAAAAAAAAATATTATATATAAATTACAAAAAAAAATTAAGTTCTTAAGTACTTAGGTTAAGATGATTTAAATATACATATTTGGTATTTTTTAATAATTATTAATTGAGGCTGTCCTATAAATTTAATGATGGATAACACGTGTTCAGTATCAAATATGTCAACATTTAACTAAAAAATAATGAAGATTGAAAAAGTCAATCTTAGTAAAACCTGATGAAGTGAAAGTTTAAAAGTTAAATTGTAATTAGTTCTATTGAAATTTAATAAAGAATTTAAAATAATAATCACTAAATCACAAAATCTTCAAAAAATCATTTTAATTTTGTTTTGATTCACAGTCATAAATCATTAATGCCATCTTCCAAAATAAAAAAAATTTAAAAGTAATATGAAAAATGAAAAGAAATGTGATAATAGTAAATGATGGAATTACATTTATTCTATAAAATTATTAAATTTTCGTATTGGTATTTAAGATGACATTTTTATTAAACTTTTATAAAATTTTTTATTACTAAGTTAACTTAGTAATAGATTTTAAAACCAAATTTATATTCAAAAAAATAAAATATTTTTCAATAATTTTGCTTTAGTTTCAGAAATAATAAACTTAATTATAACCTATCAATGATTTTCAATTTATTTGATTTTACATTAGCAAAACTGAGTTGTATGATTTTCTATAAAAACCTTTATACTACTCTGATTTTATATTTCTAGACTTATCAAATTATTAATATTTAACGTCTTCGAAGAAAATTGTTTCAGAAAAAAACTTTGAACAACTTAAAGATCTAATCCTCCTCTTAAAATTTAAGGCCTTTAACTATTTAGGTCTTAGGAGATAAAATATTTAAACCTTTAGTAAAATACTGTTTTGTACATAAAAGTTACATAGAATTAAAAAAGCTCTAAGAACCTAAGTTACAATATTTTCGAAAGAGGCTAAATTAATTTCTATAGATTCGAATATTAATAATTTTAAATAAAAAAGTATAAAAAATCTCAATACTTCGAAAATGACAAATGATAGACCCTACATATTCATCCCAATTTCTAATTGTATCAAGAATCCCTTCTCAATTGTTTTGTAATTATATACAAAACACTCATGTATACAGTATCTTAATTTCAAAGAACTTAATTTCAATTTCCATTATTATTGTTTACTACTTTACCTCTTCAAGGAAAACTTTTCAAATCAATGGCGGAAATTCATTTATCACTTTTACCAATCAATTCTTGCACATTTTTGGTTTCTTACTTTATTGTTTTTATACCCGTATGACTATAAGTCAAAAGAATATATTAAATTTTCCATTACGTTTGTGACGCAGAAAAGGAAGGGAGGTAGATATTGACTCAAAGATATAGATATCGGATCAGAATCAAAATATAAATCGATGTAGATATGTATGTCCATCCGTCCCCACGATATTCAAAAAGAATAAACGAGCTAGGATTTTGAAATTTTCACAAATTCGTTTTAATGCAATCATAAAATCAGCCGGCATCGCTATTGAAATCTAGCCATTTTATTCCACCGGTTCGAGTACCTGCCATACAACTTCTTTTTTTATATGAACATTACTCTACACCTAATGAGTTCTGGGTGTCTCAAATTTTTCCAAAAATAGTTTAGTTTTATGGCCAATGTTTCTGCAAAAGTTGCCATTGAACTTCATATTTCACTTAGTCATTACTTTATACATAATAAAGCTGATTGTTTGAAATTTTGTCAATAGTACTTAACTTTAATGGCCCATGTCTGAATAAAATATAGCCAGTGTAGTGGAATAGATCATACGAGTATCCCAGAGTTAACACAGTCTACTCTACTACACTGTTCCTCGATTTCATTTAATTCACTTTTATTTTTTTTTTGTCTTTCACACTGTGAAATATTTAAGAGCACTTAATCATTGGTATCGACATTTTTGCAAAATCAAATAAAATATCTGCACCAAGGTATTCATTTTGTCTTATTTCTTTCTACTTTAGAGTAATAAATTTTTTATTTTTTTGGTGCATTAAATTTCAATTTTTACCGTTATCATAGAAAAGAAAATAGAAACCAAAATAATATTAATGGATTCTCTTTCTTTCATGCGATAAATTAGATCAGTAGTATTTATGTATGCGAAAAAAATAAAACAAAAAATTATTCTAAAATTGGCAAAATTTAATGAAAAAAATTTCTATGTCATGTGCAAGTAGATTAATGGGGTGCTATCGTTATAATATATTTTAAAGGGTTTTCAATTTCATTTAACTGACACTAAAAGAAAAAAAAACAAGAGTTGTCTGAAAGGCGGGAAATTGAATCACAACGAATTAAACTTACAATAATATTATGAATAATGAAAAATAGATTAAACTAAAAATGTTAAAGCAAATAAATTACAAAATAAATAATGAAAATGAACATAAATTGGAAAAAGATCCAAATATAATTTAAAGATAACAAAAATTTATAATTTAAATGTTGCTAACGGGGAAGAGGAATTAAAAATAGATCTGATGCAAGGACAATGCACCTAAATATTATGAAAATTTTCTATTTAATTATTTTATTTATTTGTACTACCAGACAATAGTAAATATTGCCTGAAAATAATAGTCCTTTGTCTATTTGGCATTTGGATTTCTTATAAAACTATTATAATACACACCAAATCTTTTTTATAAGATATAATGCGACCAGGGTTTGAAACCGCCACTTTAATCACTGAGCTATCAGTCAGATAAATTTTTTCTTAAAATACTATTTTAGACGAAATTACACAAAAATATTATCTATAGTTATTTAAATTAAATATTATCTAAGCTTATTAAATAAGATATCCTGTGAAAAAGCTGGCTGGAAATTTTTTCTTTAGAGACCTTTTGTAATAATAATTGCTGATTGTCTAAAAAGAAATTAATTTTAGTAAAATATTAGAAATTTTGGTACAAATTGAAATAATTATTACCTTCCTTACTCTTAAAACAATTATTAAAAATAATTCAGTTTTCGAATTAGAATCATTATTTATTTTTCTAATTCAAATTGTGATTCTGCTTATGGGTGTTAAGTTTTGCTAATGAAGTAATAAATAACTTTTTTTTATATAAATATTTTTTAAATTTGATTTAAAAAACGAATCTAGATAAAATTTGGTGAAGAAGCAGGGTTTCCTTAAAAATTAATTTTTAAAATTCAGAAAAACTTTGTTTTAAGTATTATATCTTTCTGCAATGCTCCTCTGTATTGTTTCATATTATCCTTTCGTACAATATTCACGCAAAATATAAATGTTGCATACTTCTAGGTCTTGGAAATTTAAATCAAAGTATCTATTAAGGGTTCTGCATTAAAAATAGGTAGGTTTGGTTCATTTCAATCCGAATGGATCCAATCAATCTATATTTGTTTCTAAAAATTAATCTCTTTATGAATAAAATGCTACTCTATTTAAAATATACAAAAAATTTTTAAAATTAATATTTCAGGAATTAAGTATAATCTTAAATTTTTACATAAATTTCAGAAAATTAATGCTTGGTGAAGTTTTTTTTCATTTTCCATTGAAAATTTTTGAATCAATCGCAATTAAAATATTTAAAATAATATTTACATTTTTATTAAATAATTAATTCAATATTTTTGAAAATAACAATAATTTAAAAATTTAATTATCATAAAATATTTTTATTTATTTTTATAATACTCAAACCAGAATATTAATAAAAAATTAATATAAATCTATTTTAAATTAATTCTTCTCAAATTTATTCTAACGATTAAATTAATTTTTTATGGAAATTTGATTTTAAAACAACACAATTAAATAATAATTAAAATAATAGAATTAAAATTTAAAAAAAAAAACATAATTTAAAAACAATTTATTAAAATATTTAAATAATTAAAAAAAAAACAGTTTTAATTTAAAACAAAAATTATTTCGGCAGATATCAAAGTACTCAAACATTGTTTAAGTTTAAAAAATTATGTTAAATCTAAGAATTAAAATTGATTTAATTGATGATTCTATCGAAATAGGTTAATTAATAGGTTATTTTTATACTAATAGATATTAATAAATATTTAAATTAAAAATTCCCAAAAATTACAAACTTTAAAATATTAATTAGAGTTTGGTTTGAACTTTTTGCAACTTTTTAATTAAATAAACATAAAATAAAAGCCTAGTTTCACTTAATTAATACCATTTAATTGCAATCCAATAGATATTAATGATTTTCTCTTAATTGCTTTGATTTCTTATATTTTGTCCATCACTTCGGCTTGCATCATATTTTTTTCTATTTTAGATTGGAAGAGATTCGTTTGTCAATTGAATGCGGCTAAATCAAATATATACACTAGGAAAACCATTTTCTTTCTACAGTACTCTCAATAGGCTCCGATAAAATCTTTGCATCTGCTATTGGAAAGTAAGAACTAAATATGATGATATATGCTATTCAAGCCTTTGTAATTTTGTGTTAGCTGAAATAAAATAAAACGAACAACGTACAAAATTTGATTAAAGTTACTATAAGGTCTAGAATTTAAATTTAATTTTAAAATTCTTCAATAATCAATACTTAAATATATTTTAAATATGGATTATTGAATTTTATAAAATCATTTTTACGTGTTCTAATCAAAATAAATTTATTAAAACTACCCATAACTTCAATTTTAGCTTATCTTTGAAGATCTTGCACTTGTCCAGACATACATATATTATCTGGAAAGTCTGTAATCACTACCCGAAACTATTGATTTTCTTTAACAATTTTCGAGATGGAAGACGTGGAGCATAGTTATTCCTGAAGATTCCATATTTACTGTAAAAACCACTTTCGTTACTTCATACAAATATGTTGAGTGTGAAACTATTCAAGATTCTTTCAATAAAATGCAAGCCTGGGAATATCTAAAGAAAGACCTTTAAGAAATTTAAAGTAACCTGACTTCAAAATTTTAAATGTAATCTACATATATACAAATGTTACACAGTTTGTATTCAATATTTGTTATCTTCGTAGAAAATGTGTATAAAATAAAATTTATATTTATTGTATATATATATATATATATATATATATATATACACCCATTGTAGCTGGGTAATCGATTTACTTTGTAGTACGAGTAGAGTGATTTTATTTAAATTGTAGTACACAGTAGTAATACTTTAGTTATACCGCACATAAGAACCAGTAAAAGGGGTTTCAAATTTCTACTGACACATGAATAACATCCATAACATCCTCAAAACTTGTTTGGGCAGTAGTAATACTTTAGTTATACCGCATTTATATGCATATTTGAACTCAGCCTTACAGAACATTTCAACTGATAAAAGGGATTTCAAATTCTGCTGACACATGTATAACATTCACAACATCTTTAAAATGTTTTTTGGAAACCAGAAATATGTTAATTTTGATTTGGAAGCAGAAGATACAAACTATTTTTTGCATTATAAACGTATCTACAAGTAAACAAACCCAATTTATATTTATTAGAATTCAAGTTCATATAAAAATCATATTAAAATATTATTTATAATCAAATTCAAATCTTTTAATCAATTACTAATAAATAATAAATAAAAAGCTTTATTTTTATTAAATTAAAATATACTTTAAATATTAGTAAAAGTGATTTCACATAATACCTATAAGTGTTTAAAAAATTATGTTTAATCCCAGTGACACAATAAAAATGTAAACAAAAACATTGTTTTTGTCACATTTTGTTACCTACTTTGGTATCTGACAAATACGCGGCGCTTCAAATTATCACAGAATTCCAAAAATAACTAAAAAAAAAGAAAAAAAATAGAAAAAAAATTAAAAAAACTGGAATATTGAAAAAAAAATAGCAATAAATATTTTGTGAAATTTTCAATAAAAGTTTCAATGACGAAAAAAAAAAATTATAAATTATAATAAATTTTTTTTAACACGGCACGGCGCTAGTTAATTTACATTTCCTCCTCCAAAAATAGGCGGCAATTAAATATTTATGAGTTGATTGGATTTTTTTTTTTACAATTTGGTGTTTTTTTTTAGAAATATTTAAAATTTTGATCAATAAATTTAAATATGGAAGATTGAATATGTTATTTCAAGTATAAAATTTTTTAATATGGAATAATGGTAAAATTATTTTAGTTTTGACTGTTGATGACTAAATATTTTTTTAGTGGTAATTAAAAAATATTTAATTAAAAAATTTCAATTATTTTTGATGAATTCCTCCAATGAGTATTTGATTGGAGGAATTGGATTTTTTTTTTGAAATTTTTATATGTACATTAATGATATTGAAAAAGTTGTGAACTTCGTTACAATAGCATTATTCGCAGATGATGCTTTAGTTTTATGTAAAAGGTCTTTTTTGGAGCTAAACTTCTAAAAAAGTTAAGCCGTAAGTTGAATATATTTCTTAAGTATTAATACTGCACATCCTAAACATATATTAAACTGTAGCTTAAGAAATATGAATACAGGGTGTTTCTTAATTCAGTGCATACATACTTATGACAAAGATAATGAATGCAACTCTGTTGTTCATTTTCTTTACTTATGAGTAGATAAAAAAACAAAAAAAAAGTGGTGTTTCAACGTGTTTTAATTTTAAAAGCTCACTTTTAAGTTTTGAAAGTCTAAAAGATAGAAAAGGATAGAAGATTAAAAGAAGACATCTTAAGCTTTCGAATACATTTTATAATATTTTCATAAGTAATCTTGGAAACTAGGAGAGGACAAGCTTAGCCCCAATACAAAAAATGTGCCTACTCATGATTACCTATGTAGTGATAACAACTAGTGGAAAGCAATGATAATAAATGGAAGAAAAATTAAAAGTAGTTAACGAATTGAAGTATTTAGATTTTATTATAGATAATAAGTTAAAAATTAAGAATCCTGAAGATTACATGTTCAGGAAGATTGGTATAAAATATGCTATATATATGCTAAAATATTACAAAATAGGGGAATGAGAATAATATTAAAATATGGTAGATATACACAAATAAATAGACTGTTCGGATCTTTTAAATTCCTAAACATTAAGCAGAGATTTAAATTGAATGTGTTGGTATTTGTTTTTAAAATTAAAAATAAGTTCTTGCCCAAATTATTTAAGCTCTTGTTTAATATATGTTCAAGATGTGCAGCATTATCACTTAATAAAAAACACGGTTTAAACAAGAGTTTGAAAATGTATAATGAGCTGTCAAATGAAATTAAAGCAATTAGTAGTATTTCAAAATTTAAGTCCTTAAAGCTTGACTGGATTTAGAATGCCTTAATTGAATTTTTTGATTACCTAATTCCAAATTGTAGAAAAATTATAAGTTATATTTAACCGGTTAGAAAAATTTTAAGGAAATTTGGTTAGAAGTATAACCACTGATACAACAAGATATTTGCTGAATTATTGTAATATATATTAAGAATGTAAGTACAATTAGTACCTAATGAAAATCATGCATTCAACATGCACTCATAATGACTTTTTAAATTAATTTAAATAAATTATTAAAATAATAAAAATTTTTTAATTATTTATAAAAAACTTTTTTTTAACTTTCCAAATTAATTAAAATTGACTTAATTAAATGGTAATAAAGTTTTCAAACAATATCAATTTATCAATATATTTATAATATTTGTATTTAATTGGATTTCGCATAATTTCTGAATTTAATTGATTTTCCTATATCTTTATTGAATCTTATGTGAAAATATTAATTAAACCAATATTTTAATTCGTTAAATTAAGTTTTTGTTTAATTTTCAATTAATTGTATTAATTATATCATTTAGATAAATAAATTTCTTATAAAATAATGCAAATAAATTAGAATTGCATTTAATTAAGTTATATTATTAATTGTATTTAAATATCTTTTAAAGTATATACGGTTTTAGTGAGATTTAATTGCAATTAATTGAATTAAAAGATTGATTTGAAGAAATTTTAACCATATTAAGAAAAATAATCTTAAAATTTTAAGTTCTAAAATAATTAGTTTAAATAATTCAAAGAAAATTGGCAAGTTACACAAATTTTTATTAATAAATATATATCCAAAGAATTTTATATTCAAAATATTATTATTATATCTATATATATAAAAGGGAATGTTTGTGTGTATGTTTGTTTGTTTGTTTGTTTGTTTGTTTGTTTGTTTGTATGTAGCGAATAGACTCCTAAACTGTCCAGCCGATTTTCATGAAAATTTGTATATAGGGGTTTTTGGGTACGGAAAGAAATCGTGGCCCAAAAATTTTGCTCTAACGGACCGCCAAGTTGGGGCTGTGGTGCAAGTATTTAAACTTCTTTGTTCTAAAATGAAAACGGTTTGACCGATTGACTTCAAATTTTGTATACGTGATGCTCTTTGAGAATTGAGTAGACACTATTAACAGTTTTGGAATTTATTAACCCATGTCGGGCCGACGGGTGGTCAAAAAAAATTTTGGGTCCAAACTTTGTCCGATTTTACGAAATTCTGCTTTACTTTTAAAGAAATCCCCAAAAAAAATTTTATTGAGTTCCATTAACCCATTGCGGCCCAAAAGCTTTTTATAGGTTTTTTCAATACTTTACTCTAACTTCGAAACGGTTTGACCGATTGACTTCAAATTTTGTATACGTGATGCCCTTTGAGAATTGAGTAGACACTATTGACAGTTTTGGAATTTGTTAACCCATGTCGGGCCGACGGGTGGTCAAAAAAAATTTTTGGCCCAAATTTTGTCCGATTTTACGAAATTCTGCTTTACCTTTAAAGAAATCCCCAAAAAAAATTTTATTGAGTTCCATTAACCCATTGCGGCCCAAAAGCTTTTTATAGGTTTTTTCAATACTTTACTCTAAATTCGAAACGGTTCGACGAATTGACTTCAAATTTTGTATACGTGATGCTCCTTGAGAATTGAGTTGACACTATTAACAGTTTTGGAATTTATTAACCCATGTTGGGCCGACGGGGTGTCAAAAAAAATGTTGGGTCCGAATTTTGTCCGATTTTATGAAATTCTGCTTTGGCTAAAAAGAAAACCCAGAAAAAAATTTTATTGACTTGCATTAACCCATTGGGGCCAACAGCTTTTTATAGGTTTTTTCAATACTTAACTCTAAATTAAAAACGATTTGACCGATTTTCTTTAAATTTTGTATACGTGCTCCCCTGTGAGAATTGAGTTGACACTATTAACAGATATGGAATTTGTTAACCCATGTCGGCCCGACGGTTGGTCAAAATAATTTTGGAAGCTAATATTGTCAAAATTTGCGAAGTACTGCTTTGGCTAAAAAGATAGCCCCAAAAAAATTTTGTTGAGTGATTTGGAAGCAAATTACGTCCAATTTTGCGCAATACTGCTTTGCCCAAAGAGAAAGTGTAATTCCGTTAACCCAGTGGGGCACAGTGGCTTTTAATAGATGTTTGCGTTACTTAACTCTAAAGTAGAAACGATTTGACCGGTTTAATGTTACCGGATTTGACTCAAATTTTATATGTGTGAAGCAACTTGAAAATGGAGTTGAGTCTGTTAACAGTCGGTCTTGCGATTTTTCAAAAAAATTTTTTGGAAGTAAATTACGTCAAAATTTGGAAAGTAGTTCGTACTGCTTTGAATTACAGAAAGTTTCAAAAATTACTAGAATAATCCTAGAAAAATCGTTTTAAAAAGATTGCTTTCACACATTTTAAAATTTACATGTGTAAACCGTGTGAAGTTTTGTGTTAACTTTTTGCAGTAACATCAAATTCAATTAAACCTCCATTGAGAGGCGCAGCAACGCGCACCGGGTATTAGCTAGTACATATATAAATATTAAAACTTTTATTTAATTACAAAATTTTTTTTAATTTATGCAAATTTTTATCAGTACTTTTCATAAAAATAAAGATTATAACAAAAGTGTAATAAATAAATTTTCTATTTTTGAGTTATTATCAGTGAATTCTTGCACAATTTTACTTTAGACAAAATAGATAAGTAAAAAAATAATTAGCTAAGCTTTTTACAATAAAAAACCATATTCATTAGGTACAGGTATTTTTTTTTAAAGGTTATAACTGAATACTAAAGGTTTACATTTATATATTCAAGTTCGTTGTGCTATAGACTTATTTGGATTAGAATAATAAAGTAAATGAAGAAGTCTCTCAAATGTACAAAAAAAGGGGTTATGTTATACTTAGTTTAATTACTAATTAATTTAAGTAGAAAGGTTATACCCAAGTTCGCGATAATTATTGAATTATTTATCAAACTATAAGTAAATACATTTTAAAAGATATCAAATATATTAAAAAAGTAAACTTTAACTCTATGATTTACAAACAGAATAATAAAATTTAGATACAATCCTATAATTTCGAATCTAACCAAAAATTTTTAATTAAAAACATAGAAGCAATTTAAGTTAAGATAATACATATAATATTTCAAATATTTATAACCACTTTTAATTACACTTTTCTGCTATAGGTACTTTTTTATTAAATAATATACTGAAATAGATATAGCACCTATTATATGTATGTTGAGTGAATTTCGCGAATGCGAATTACTATTGAAAATTAAACAAATAAATTTTCCCGTGTAAAATTAAGAAAAATTATATATAAATCTTAAAGTAAAAAAATATATTTCATTTACTTATGAGTTTATTACAGTATAAAGTACAGTAATGAACAAATAATTAATAAATTAAGTTTACTTTTGATTAACTTAAGTTTCTAATGAAGTCATCAACAACTTAAAGCATCTGTTTATATATAATTTTAATGAAAAAACGTCTTGCACACTTATTGCCTTATTGAATTTACCTCAAGTATTTCTCGATTTAAATAATTATGATAAGCCCTTTTACTTACTAAGACTTATCATTTATCACATATTACTATTCATGTGATTCAATTGAATCCAATTTTTATAATTTATAGTATGTACTTATTTATATTGTTTATTTTGTATTCTAAAAGTCTAATACATAAAAATGGTTCTCATTGAGTATTAATTTTATAAAAGTTTTATATATATATATTTTACTGATTTTATTTCTATTAACATTCACCATGTTTTGATTAAGTTTACTCATTGATTTATTAAATACTTCTTTTTGGAATCGAATCTAGATTCCTCGAAAGGTTCCAGAATTTGGCTCATAAATAATTTAGCCTGTTCCGGTTTTTATTTTTTACCTAACACTTCCTTGTAAAACACTGAATCATTGTCCATTGGAATAAATCAATTAAATACAAACTCAGAAATTGTAAGATAGTCAATTAGAAGCAATGGTAAAGTATATTCCACTTACTTACTAATAAATCTAAGTTCAATATTTTCTGGGAAGTTAAGGGAGTAAATTCTCAAAAGAAGGAATTTACGTCGAGATTAAGGGGATTAGTAGACTTAAAGGGAAAATGGTGTTTCATAGGCTAAACAAAGTGAAATATCTGTTTTTTAACTCAGTTAAATGAACACCCATATTTATATAAAAATAAGTGCCTCCAGTAGCGTTTTCATCTATTACTATTTGAAATACCTTACTGATCCCATTTGCACGTTTAAGAGTTAATATCAAAAAGCGTTCTACTGACTCTTTGGAAATAATATTTTTTCCACTTCTGTACAACATCTCTGTATCTTACAAATAATTTAGTTTACACAGTACGCCATCCACATGACTTTAAAAAAAAAAAAAATTTTAATATTCAAGGAAATTCAATTGTATTTTCTTAAAAAAAAAAAAATTAATTTAAAATAAATACAATTAAAATTAATTATGATCTAAGCTCATGGTAAATATTAAAATTTTATACGGTTATTGTATACTTTATATATGAGTGGTTTATTTTACTTCATTTTTCTTTGAATTTCCAAATTCCACTCATAAAAAAAAATTGTAATATTACAGCATCAAATTCTTCTTAAGTTGGATTACGAATAAACGAATGAATTTCGACGGAAAAACAGAAATTATTAAAATATAATATTTGTTGTTACTTTTTTTTTATAAAAATTTATGATTTACGAAATATGAATAAAAAAATTTAAAAAAAAATACTCAAAATGTAAAAAAAACAAAGAGTTATTCAGGTCATTCCCATTAAGAATTTGTTTTAGACACCACTTTTATATTAATATAAGAAAATAATGAAATTTAAACAATAAGTTACAGAATTACTGATTTTAATGGTACTAAACGATTTACAAAAAAAAAAAACAAATTGAATTTCAGAAAAATGGTGAAAAAAAGTTACAAAATTTTTTCTTAATGATAATCCAATATTCAAGGGTTTTACAAAAATATGAATCGTTTATTTTTTTGAATTTGGAAAAACTTTTTTAATTGTTTCTGAATATTATTTGGTCAATATGGAGTGGTTCTAAAACTATTATTTCAAAATTCTAAAAAAATAAAATACATGGTACAATTATATTTAGAGAGGTTAATAGGAGGCTCCAGACTACAAAGCTAGCCAGAATTTACATTTAGAATAAATGGTTTAAAAGTTTTAAACTTAAAAAAGGAGTTGGTTTCATTAATGAATATTCTTGAGGCCCTAAATTATGAAAAAATTATAAAAGATGGCGTACTTAAGATTTGTTTGTGTTTGATGATCCTATGTAAAAAAAAGCTGCTGTCGACTAATCAATGGTACATTGAAAATAATAATTTATAAAACTGTAATTTATTTAATGTAATATGAAAAGTAATTTTGTAGATAGAATGTCAGCATCACTCTTTATACTCTCATAAGAACATTTTTTGAAAATTTTTCCCTGATAAATGATATTTTTAATATTGTATAACATTCTAAAAGATAAAATATATCCTATTATGAAAAATGTATTATATAAGCAACCCATTAGATGGCGTAGGAACATAATTATTAAAACCTTTGATTTAGTTTAGAAAAGAACTGTGGAAAAAATCGGAAATTTGGTTTATAAGTGAATTAATTTCGCAAGAAGCTTTGAAACTAAGTTACCTAATAAAAGCTATCTAAATTAAAAATCTACTTACGATATATAATTAGTTCTTAGATTTTATTTTTTTACTCCTGTTTTCACTTCTTTAAGAAGTACATGGCATTTAGTTTAGTGGAAATAACTTATAAATAATATTTTCTAAACTATTAATTACTTGCCTGCATAGCTATACACCATCTAATCTTACAGATACAAATTTGTTTTTAAAGAATTTTTACGATCTTTTTTGGCAACTGTATGATTATAAGAAATATTTTAAATCAAAATTATGAAAGGTAAAACCAGTAAGCATTTCAAATGTTTAAATATTTTAAATTAAATAATGAAAGACTGGAAATGTTCTAAATGTTTCTATTTTGAAAATGCACTTGTACGTGAAAGATTCCAACTAACAAGGATTTTTTAAAGCAACGAGACTCTACCCAATTTTGTTACCACTTTTCATAACAGTTTAAAAATATCTGAATGTTTCAAATTAAATTATAACTACAAAAACAAAAAGTTAGTTTTAAACTTTGTCATTTTGAAGAATGTCAGAATATTCCACTTATGGCATGCAATTTTTTTGTATTAATTTCTGCAGTTTTATCGCAAAACTCTCAAATAAAAACTTAAGTTTAATAAGTAAAAAAAGAAATTATTCACTATTTTTTAACGATTATTTTTTCGCAATACACTTTTGTTTGATAAAATTATTTTTAAGTACCAACGAAAATATTAAAAGAAATATTCAAATTGGATTTCCTGATTTTATGCAGCTCTACTTATATTCTGATTTTGTTTCTGAAAACTGAAAGTGACATAAGATGAGGATGATTGTCAGCAGTAAACACTTATTGTTTTAAGTTTTTTGAAAATATTATTTTTGCTTTGTGATAAAATTTTAATAAAAAAAAAGTTTTAATAAGATCTTTTTAAGAGAAACCGTTTTAGTTTGTGTTCGCGAATTGTTTTATTGTTTTTAAAAACTTATAAAAACAAATTTACTTTCATTATTTTATACTATATAAGTAAATTAAATATTTTAAGAATAAAATAAACTTTATAGCAATTAGTTTAATTGAACATAAATATAATGCACCAAAAACAAATTTTAAATAATTTTTAATAAAAAAAATAAATTTGAATATTCCCCTAGTTCGTTAATTATTTTTAAAATTTTGGACATTATGGGACATTGAGAATCCTAAGTTTTTAAATATCTGACCAACAAAATTAGTCTTACTACATCTACGAATCAATTATTCAGTTGATCAATACATATTCAATACATCAATACATCAGTTGATTTTCCAATAATGATTTTTCAACACACTTGATTTTAATATTAAACGTGTATAAAATATGGTGTTCAAATTTGGAACGGTTTAATGTTATATATTTAAAGTTCCAGAAACTATTTATTTGAGCTTACATTATGCAGAGCAATCGACCTTTTCAGATCAACTTACGTTTGTTTAAAAGTTTTAAAGCATTGGTGCATTAGATAACTTTTTAAAAAATTAATAGCCTTAATTCATTCATACATTTAATGACTAACACTAAACGTAAAAGTTGGAAAAAAACTATTTTCTAAACCTTTCTATATTATGCTTTATCCAGCATTCTCAATCAATAATCTAAACCTTGTTAATTTTAATATAATTGCCATATACGAAAAAGAAGCTCTTTTCCAACTGGTTTCACTTTTTTTAAAACTATAGAACCTCTGAACATCTTACAAATAACTTTCAATATACTAACATTAAAATACCATTTTCCATACACGATCTATGGAAATTTTATTCAATACAAATTTATTTTAAATAAAAAATTATCAATATTTTTAATTGAATAAATTCTAAAAATTCCTCAGGACATAATTTAAATGTTGTCAGTATTGTTTAATTAAATAAACACAGATTTCATTTAGTTTAATATATGTCATTTTACGTAATTATAAATAAAACTACTACTGATTAGAAAATTATATGCCATAAGTTCATTAAATACAACTACATATTTGTAACATAAAATCAATACTTGTTATTAAATAAAATTTCATCAAATTTTCAATATCTATACGTAAAGTATGTTACATGCAATGTTAATTTTAAGTCCCCAGAAGGTGTTTTTAAATGCAACAAAATTATGTTCACGTATTTTCTAAAAATCCTTTAAAAATCTTTTTAAAGTACACTATGAAAATTCAATCAAAAAATTATCTAAAATCATTTTATACATATTTACAATAAATGTTTTTTTTATATAGAATCTAGATAAATGTTTTATTGTTTCTGACATGTTAATAATTCCGAATAATCCTCAAATTTTAAATAATGATGATGTTGTATGTATATTATATAAAATACATCATATAAATTGTATAGAAAGTTTCTAATCATTTTTATTTTTTATTGATCATTTTATTAATTAATCTGACCTGACCACGTACATGTTACATGCTTTATTATATATATATATGTATATATATACATATATATATATGTATATATATATCCAATTTAAATATAGGTACATTTTTAGCCTACAAACATATTTTATATTATCTAATATATGTATACAAGTAAAATTAATTTAATGTTACAATACAAAAAATGATACATCTCTATAAATCTATAGATACATTTTAATTTTTAACATGTATATATATGGCTTCTTTTCCGGAGGCAATTATTATACCTTGAATAAATAGTGCGTGAAATAAACTTTACATACAAGTGACCAGACTTCATTAACGAATCAAATAAAAAGCAAAACAAAATAAAATGAAAAACATTGCGTATAAGAAAATAAAAAAAATTTAAGACCTTCAGATACAATATACTCGTGTGCTTATATCTACATATATATGAACATAAGTTCAATAATTATATTTTAAGAAATTATTTCTTTTAATTTTAACCAAAAAAAAACAAAAACTACTTTGATATGGCAATACTAAGCTAGTTTAGCTTAATTTTTACTAGTTAAGTTTATTTTTAAACCTATTAAATGCTTGTATGGACTTTTTGGTAATGATGATACATTTTAATTTCTTTTTGTTCTCTAGGTTGCTTCTTTTTTTATCCAATGCCACTTTATTTCTAAAATATCTTTATTATCATATAATACAGTCATTCGGCTTTCCTTATTCATATGAGTATATCTTGTTCGTGTTATATCTTTTAAGGTGAATATGGTGATGTTGTGCTCCTCAAATGATTGGTTTTGCTCCCTAAAATATAAAAAATAATAAGCATTAGAAATATTGGAAAATAACAATTTGTTATAAATAGTTAAAATCATAAACTTAATCAAGTAAAAATTATCTTGTTATAAGAAAATTTTCGAAGGGTCGCTGTAAGTAAGATTGTGGGTCTCTAATCAAAACTTATCAATTAACCATCTTATTTGAATTATTGTAGTGGGCTATTTCGGCATTATTTAAAACAATCTTAAATTTCATTTGAATCCAACCTGTAAAATTGAAATGTAAAGTAAGCCAGAAAATTGTTAAGTTATTAACTTATAAACTTTATTACATTGAAAACGAATTAAATCATTTATAATACCTGAAGTACTTTATTGTATATAAATGATATCGATATTGATTATGCATGGTCTGGTGCATATTAAACTGAACTTTTAAGATGATCATACTGTTGTAACCAAAGTTAATTATGTCTGCCTTCTAAAATGATTCAAAAGATAGAGAAAAAAATAAAATTAAAATAAGTTTTTTATTTAAAGTAAGATATTTTTAGTTTTTATAGTTATATATTAGTTAATAATTAATATATAACTATTGCTAATAAAATTTATAAAGTTTATACTTAGTTCTTAAAAACTTACCGCATACTTACAATAGAAAAAAATTTTTATATAATTCAAATTCTTACTCAGCTTAATATAACTGATGAATTCAAAGTGTCTTTAGATTTAACTTCTATTTTATTTCCTTAAGCAAATTCTTGATATCTTGGAGTAAATTAAGATTATATAAATTATAAGTAACTATATAAATTAATAGTAACTAACTTAAAAATATAAGATACAACAAATCTATCCAAGAACCTTTAATTGATGACTCTTTAATTTCTTGTGGAAATTTAATTTCAAAAATTCAGACACCATATGCCATTCCATAAGTTCTAGGTTGATCTCAAATTATAAAAGCTTGATTGAAGGCTTCCAAATGTTGTTTCTTAATTGTCAGAGAATCTTTTGGTTACCTAGAATTAATATTATTATTTTTGCTTATTAAGGAAATTCGGAGATGATTTTTAGAACTATTTTTTAGAAATCTTCGGATTTTTTTAAGAAATGGAGCAATATTTATAGCTACTATTTTCTAGAACGAACTAAGTTTACTTAAAAGTTATTCTGATTAGATATTCAATTCTTTCGAGCCTCCTATCTCCTAAAAAAAACCATATGTTATTTATGTGGCACTATTTGTATTATATTAATTATAATATTTTATGCGTTCAACCCCATAAACCCTTATATATATTTCCATTCTTAAGTGTTTATTAAAAAAATCCCAAAAAACAGTGAAATATGGGTTTTTCAGTTAAAATGCCTTTTTCCATTTTCACACAACAAATAATGTTATTTTTTCTATTAAACCATTTTCTAAAAATACAATAAATTAACAAAAAATTAAGCAAACTCATTATTGCATCCCCACCCAAATTTCTTTTATTCTTTTGCACTTTTACTTTGAAACCGTTTTTACACATTTACTTTGAAACCGTTTTTTTTTGTATGACTATTAGTTAAAAGGATATACTAAATTTGCCATTACGTTTGTGACGCAGAGAAGGAGGAGGGGTAGATAGAGACTCAAGTATATGGATCGGATCAGAATCGAAAAATAAATCGATTTAGCTATATATGTCCGTCCGTCTGTCCGTCACAAAGATAACTCAAAAAATAAAGGAGCTATAGGATTTTGAAATTTTCACAAATTGGTTTTTATGCAATAGCCGCCATCGCTATTAAATTCCAGCCATTTTGGTCCACGGATTCGAGTACCTGCAAAATTTGGTTGGCCTACTGGAGAGGGTTCGAGTAGCTGCCATACAATTCCTTGTTTAATATGAGCATTACACTACACCTAATGAAACTGGGTGTCTGAATTTTTGCCAAAAATAGTTTAGTGTAATGGCCAAAGTTACTGCAAAATTTGGTTGGTGTACTGCAGAGGGTTCGACTAGCTGCCATATAACTCCTTCTTTTATATAAGCGTCACACTACACCTAATAAAGATGTATGTTTGAAATTTTGCCAAAAATAATTAACCGGATGATATAATGTTTATATTACGGTCATACGGGTATCCCAGAGTTGACACCGTCTACTCTACTGCACTCTTCATCGTTTTAAACTATTGTAATACTACAATAGGATGTGTTATTAAACTACTTAAAATTAATTACAAGTTACAACCTTCCATATACAATCCACTAAAATATTTTCACATCACTTGAAAACAAATTTTCAAAAAGCAAAATCAATTATATATATATATATATATATATTTTATTTTTAATAAATATTTCCTCAAAAATAAAACAGTAGCCCAACGAACCTTTTAGTAGATTCAAAAAAAAAATATTTATTTGCTTAGTAGATAATTATAGTGGATAGTAAAATATATTAAATTCGTTATCCTTTTGTTATCCTTTTTTTAAGGTGTTCATTTAAAATAAAAAACGAGTCCCAAAATTACAAGATATATAACGGTTAACAATTAACACTTCCATTTTATCACAAATAAATCTTTAACTAAACTATTACAATAATTTAGAATAATTAATTGTATATTGGGCGGATTGGGTCATTCACTCATATACTATAAGTACTTATATATGTAATAAATTTGGTTTTTGTTAACATGTATAGGGGTATGGATTTTTAAAGGAAAAATTTTGTAGTTATATGTATATTTTAAGTTTCGATATTGTACTCATCTAGGGATTTGAAAAGAAAATTCGTAGGATTACTTAAAAAAATCGTGCTAATAACTACTTGGTGAAATAACAGGGTCTCTCAAGGTAATTTTGAATTTATTAACTGCCCGCCAATTATTAAAACTGACGTGATGAAAAAATGATTAACGTCATGTCTACTTAAATTTGTTAAGCTTTTTCTTTTAACGAGAAAGTGGAAAGCTCGAAAGCAACCCATTGAAACTGTGCCGTTTGGTTCCGAGTCTAACGCAACAAAACAGTGTGGGAAAAAAAAATGTGCAGTTTGGTTATAGGGATTGGGATAAAGAAGGATTTTGGGATTAGTTTGAGATTTTTGGATTATTGCATTACTTAATAAACAAGTAATGAAAAAAACCAAGAGTTTTTAAAAAAGCACACTTTCGAAATTATGGTTAGTAGTTTATACTGACTTTATTTTGGGAATATATACTGGTGACTAAGTTACTAATTTATAAAATTGGAAAAATTTTAAATCCGAATAGCTTTTCGCAACTTCGGTTTTGAAATTTTCACTAAGCAGCTAGTGGCGATTCTCAAAGATCTTACTCCTCCTCCCCCGCACAAAATTTTGAGATTTTAGAAATTAAATTGTGACTTTCTCTAAAATTTGGTTGCAACTCCGTAACGAATGGGGCTACAGAAAAAAGTTCTTTCATGAAATAATTTTTTTTTTTAAAGTATTCCTCCCTAGTTAAAATTTCTTCTCTCTATTTCAAACGGTGTAAAAGTTTTTGTTAATATTGGAACAGACAGACAGACATAGCGACGGACAAAATGAAATCATATAGACCCATTTTTACAAAATCTTTTGAAAATGTGCTAAAAAGGAAATATTGTGTAGTCAATTATTTGAAATGATTTAATATTTTTCACAGAAATTGCTTCATGAAGTCGAAGAAGAAGTTGAGTCTGTGGAATATTTTCTGTAGGAAAAATTAAACGGTCCTATGACTTGAAATCAAAATTACAAGTAATAGATAAGATACAACTGTTTTAATTCAAGGTGATCAGTCATAATAATGCGTATATAGATATCACAATCCACCTATTGAAAAATTCATATCGTTAACTTATCCAGCTATTTAAATTTATATTAAATAAATTCTTGGATAATAGATAGATTTATGTTCTTAAGATTTGTTTCCTTTTTTTAGAATTTTGTATTGCAAATTTATTTGAAGAATTAGAGCAAAAATAAAAATTGTAAATAAAATGAATTCAATATACCACATCTGTTGTTCCATTCTGATTATCATTTCGAACAACAATATAATCCTAAATTTAAACATTTACTATATATATATATATATATATATGAACCTTTTTGTATCCAAATCTACATAAAATTTTAAATGTGGTTCATTGTCTAACAATTATGTATAAAAACAAAACTATTCATCTTTTATTATTTTGTGTTGGGATTTGAGTTTTTTTGGGGTAACAAATGAATTTAAATTGTTGGAGATGCCATTTTGGCAATCATTTGAAATTGGGATAAGAAAAAAATGGAAATTTCCTTTTTTCAAAAAAAAAAAATAATAGTTATATTTGAATACTTAAGTATGTTTCTAGATTTTTTTTGGTATACCCAATAAAAGTATCTAACCTTCTATTATTCTCAAAATTATGTTGTAAGTAATGTGCTCTATTACTTATATTGTTTTGTGCTAGTAAAATATAACATTAATTATTGTTGAAACACTTGAAACATATAATTATGCTTTAATGAATAAATTTGAAAATTTGCCAAGAAAAACTAAGAATAAAATAAACAAAATGTATGACAGAAATTGTTTATTTTTAAAATAAAAACAATTTTTAATTTATAAATCCATCCAATGAAATATAATGTTTGGCTTTTAGATTATGTGGTACTTTAAATATATGCTACTTTTATTTGGATTTAGTATCTAATTTATAGGACTTCATATTTATTTAACATTTCATAAATTGTGTCAACTTTAGACTTAATGAGTTTTAGATTGATAAAAAATTTTAGAATAAAACTGACTAAGTTAAGACTAGACTTAAATTTCCATATTACGTTCACATGTAGCCTCATTTAAATTAAAGTAAGTTCTACCCCTTTGTACTTTATAACGACGATCCGCAAATGATTTATCAACATGATATTGTGGTAATGCATCTTCTTGATTAAAATTGATGTGCGAACAGTTATGTACTAAAAAAGAAGATGCTGCAAGAGCATCTAACCTTTGGAAAATAATAAAGCATAACCCTATTTATTGCCAATTTACATCTAATATAAACGAACACTCTAAGAATAATGAACTTAATTATATTTTGCTCTTAAATTCCTCTTGACTGGAAATTTTTGGCCCTCCAAATACCCAGATCATGTATAATATTATTGTTTTATTACAGAAGTATTCGCAAAATTGAATACATAAGTATACAATTTATTTCCATCCATTATCCGACAGCTGCCGTAATGGACAGGATGCCGGCCTTTCAATTCAAGGTGGTTAGGATGCCGAGGTCTCGGGTTAAAATTTTGGTCGGATCTGATCTAAAAAAAATATAATTTTTAATTGATATCAATAAGTTATAGTTTATGCCATAATATAAAACGGGAGCGTGTCATATGCATGTATTTCATTTGCCTGTAGTGTCATTTGCCAGTATTTTGCAGAATTATAGAGGATGTTGCAGAATTATTTGAATTTCATTAATATTAGCTAACACCAAATTAATTTTGATAATTCAATGCACTACTCCCACATATGATAAACATTGCCTAGATAAATCTGTTCATAATTTTATGGATAATTCGGAGAAATTTTAGAGTTGGGTTCAAAAGCAGGTTTTCAATAATATGTTTAGCAGGACTTTGGAGACCGCAGTCCCATTTATGGGAAGTTTTTTATTATTGAAAATATATATTAATATAAAAAAATATCTGGGAGGAATATCAGGTAAGTGAAATACAGTCAAAAGAAATAGAGGCTTGCGATATTAACCCATATAAAGCATATACCTGCCCAATTTAAAAAAGAAAAGCCTAACTCACTCACTTATCATATTGCATTTGGTAGGGGATTTTACACAAATAAACAAATAATAAATGCTTACATATTTGTATATATAAAAGTTAAGTTGTTAGAGGTTTCTTTTCACTAGACACATAATTTAGGAAAAAGTAAGAGTCAAAAGGAAGAAAGTACTTTTAAATAAGGACAAACAAAATTTACCAGCAAATCTCTTGGAGTTTTTTTTTAAGTTAAAGAACTAGTTGATCAATTTAAAAGCTTTACCATTTGTTTCAACTGCTTGAAGACTTGTCTGAAAATAAAAAAAACAGTTAATTCTTATGAAAAATTTGTAATTAAATATAAGATTATCTTACCTTTAAGTATCCAGCATTTATGATATTAATATTGCATTTCAGTTCTCCATGTGGTTGAAATTTTGTTGATTAAGATATCCATCAGTTATTATTCTTCTAATATTTCTAGCCCGGATAGTGCCTAAAAATAAAAATTAAGTGATAATTGTGTGTTAAAATTTTTTAAAAGTATTTACCAAAAAGATCCAGAGATTCCATTATATTAATTATAATAATAAATCAATTGAGAAAATCTATAAGTTTAAAATTTATTTATTTTTAAAGGTCCATAATTTAAAATATAGAATTTGACTTTATATTTTAATTCCAAAAGAACCTATTAAGTCTATGAAAGATTGACCAAATATTTCAAACTTGAATTGTTATTCAAAAATTTATAACTAAAATCAAATTATTATTTACTTTTTCGTATATAAATTGTACAAATATACCAAATTTGTGACCTCCATTTTTATTTATTTCTTACTTTTAATTAAATTGGATTGATAATTATTAGACCATACCAAAGTAAGTCCAATTTTATTTCAATTTTCTTTTTAATGAGAAAATAAATATCAAATAATGAACTTAAAACTAATTAACTAATAATAATGTAATGACCCAGTGGAATATTTTATAAACACTATATATGTATTACAAAACTATTATTAAATATAGAATTAACCCCAATTACTTCTTTTAAAATTGCGTTGTACAATTATTGAAAAAAAAAAAATCAATGTATTTTTGATTTACTTTGCAAGTATGTAATTGTAATATTTGTCTACTTTTTCACCAATTTTTGTAAATTATTACTATACATTTAATAAAGTATATATAGATAATTGAATATGTATAACTATTATACGTCAAATACAATTCATAGCTTTTCTGATGAACAGAACTCTTGATTGTTCTTACCTTTTAGAAAGAGCACTGATGTCACCTCAACAACGGTAAGTATTGAACGAATCAAAATTTCTAGTTCTGACCTTTCAATAATTCAGGAGTGAGGAACGATAAGTTTTAAAAATCAAAAACCCAAAGTTGTCTGTTATCAACTAATCGAAGAAATTCTGCATCTTGTATTTCCTTTGGGTATGTGAACGTTTAAAACTTCGAATCCTTTTAAATCCTAAGCATTCAAAATAAATGGAAAACTCACTTAGAATGATCATATAATTTTTAAGTCGCAAAAGATGACATAAAAAGTGTAGGATTTTTAAGCAGGAGTAGAAAATACTTTGCATCTCAAAATCTGCTCCAAATATATGAAACCTCCTATATTTGCTGGTAAACCCACTGCAGAGCTTTTTCGAACTAGAACTCTGAAATACAGGAACTCATAAAATCCTACTTCAAAATTGTTGAACACATTACAACCATGTGTTTCCTAATCAATATGGTTTAAAAAATTCAAATACCTTGTTAGTCATTTATGTCTCATTGCTAATGTTCAGCCGCAATACTGTGCATCAAATTATTCAGGCTGTGGGGTTAGGCTATTTTAGTGAATCTCACACTACGGGAGTATATGATTTTCAAAAGCCTTTTGAAGGTTTTTCCTCCCTTAGGAAAATAAAAAAAATTTCCGTCCGATAAATTTAAAATGATAAATATTAAATATTATTTCTGATCAAAGTTTTCTTAGGGATTTATTAATCCGTACTATATTAAATAATCCAACCATTATTGATTAAATTTCATTTGTTTTGCCTGAGATTTATTTTTTATTTTGTTTTTTTCTTCAAATATTGAAATGACAATCATAATCTTTCTACAACTTTTTTATGACTTTTATTGGACCCCAAAAAATAAAACAAAATTTCTTTATTTCATTTCTTTAAAGACTGTAAAAATCGGTAATAACTTCATTATTTGAATCATCGTTCAAATAAATAAATTTTTTTAGGGTATGCGGGCAGTTAACATAAAAGCACATTTACTAAAATCCACTTTGCCTAATTTATTTAAGTAATAAAATATTCAGATAGCTCAAACTTTTAATTATATCTGTGTTGGCGTGTTGGGTTGCCTTGAAAATCTTAGTTTAATAAATCTCATTTTCAGTAAATCTTGTTTGGAAAATCTTATTTACAAAATCCCTTTTTTGGAAATCTCATTTTTAGAAAATCTCATTTTTAGAAAATGTCCTTTTTTATATTCTGTAAAAGGTTTATAATTCTGATCTTATATCCAACCGTAAAATCCTTAAAAACGAGATTTTTCAAAAACTTGATTTAAAAAAAAAAGATTTACTAAATCAAGATTATAGTAAGCTGCCCTGTGTTGCAAACTTAATACTTTATATCTATATGTAAACATGTTTTGTGGAAACTTTTATGGTTCTGATTTAACTTTTTTTTAACTTTTAAAAAAAGGAAACTGCTGCCGCCATATTAACACCATATATCCGTAACGGATGAAATGGACAAATGGACTAACTGTCAAACTCTTTGAAATGCAGCTTCAAACGCGAAAAAAGTTTAAGCGAACCTTATAAAAGTGAAACTTTTTAAAAGTTATTATCACTTGTGCGGGTGTATATAAGAATTATTTTACAAATTTTCTCACCTTGTATATCAAAAAAAATACAGGGTGTAAAATAAGTTAACTGAATTAAACCAAAGTTGGTTTTCCATGAACTGCAAAATTGTTAAGTGAAATATTTGACAAATGCAGTTCAACTTTTTGATATGCAATAAATGTATGACATCTGAATTTTGTCAAGTGTTACACACCCATTTCACTACCCTATTTACTTCCTTTTTATTCATATATTGTTTTTCTTATTGTGATCCTTTCATTTTTATTGATTTGATTTATTTGATTTGTCATTAGAAAGGACACAAAAAGAAAACCCCTAAAGGTTTGTTTTTATTATTATTTGATCCCTATACCAATAAATTGTGAAATATTGATGAATTGGTGAATAAAGGATGTATAATCAGAAATATGATTTTTTTTTTTATATTTTACAAAAACAAAAATGCCAAAAGAAGCAGAAAAAGCTAAAAACCAAAGATATTTTTAAAATATTTGCCACTTTTTTGCTAAATTTATTAAAAAAAAAACAAAAAATAATAAAAAAATAAATAAAAATATTATTTATATGTGTATATAAAAAAAATAATCCCTTAAATCCAAAAAATATTAAGAAAAAATGGAGAGTAGTTAAAGAAAAAATTCCTTGAAAGGAATTAATTTTTCTTTTTGGAGTATTTGTTGTGTTGACATAAACAAAAGAAATTAATTTTCTTTAGATTTTCCAGGAAGTATTCAATAAATCCTGGATTTTATAAAAATTTTAAAGATTTTGTTTTTGTAATAATTCCAGGATGGCTCATGATAGAAAAAAGGATGCTTATTTTTAATATACAGTTACATAGAAGGTTAATATGAACTTTTATTAGACCAAAACATATTAAGGAAGTTTGGGAATTATATATTGGTAATATTTTTAATAGACCTACTCAATATATATATATATATATATAATACATTCAATTCTAAAGTTCAATAAGAGTTAATAACTTTATTTCACAATTGAAAGATGTTTGTCTAGTCCCCAATCAACTTTTATATAATATATGAGTTTTAAATTTCTCATTCCACTTTTTCAGGGCCCCAATTTCATTTGGTAATCACAAATCAGCTGTTAATGAATTCTTTAGATCAAGCTTTATTAAAAAAAACTTTCTTAAAAAAATGTTCTACGAATATTTGATGTATTAGTGAGCAATTAAGTGAAATGTTTATGAAAGAAATAAAAAACAAGAAAGTAGAGTCCTTTTAATTTCACTAAAATTATGTATTTTAACAAATACCAGTATTTCGTCTACGACATGCAGACTTATTCAGTGGTAGTACTCGATTACCCACACCATTGCTGAAGAAGTCTGCATTTTGTAAACGAAATACTGGTATTTGTAAAAATAAGAAATTTTAGTGAGAGAATCATAAAATATGTTATTACCGGATTGTACGGTAATATGACTAAAAAAATAAGCAAAAAGTCCCACAGAGTATATTGTAAAGGACTAAGCTGAAAGGTTTCTGAAAAATAAAATCCGTTTGTATTCTTTTTTATATTATGAAACATTCGATTAAGTTTCAAACAGCATTTTTTCTACACTCAAAATAAAACTTTAGCTCATTTAAATTTAAGATTCTTTACTTCAAATACTCTTCATTTGAAATAAAATACATAAGTTAAGTACATAATATTTGACTTATAGGTATAAAACATTTTTTCACTTTAAATAAAAATGTTTTCACTTAAAGTAAAAATGGTATATTAGAATTTATTGAAAAAAAAAAGTTTGACTATTTTGATCTCCTTCCGGAGATTAACATAAACATTGCTAAGCAGATAAATAATATAATAAATAATTTTTATCTTTTTAACTTTTATCAATCTATAAATTAAAAGGTCCTAATTTCTTAATCTCTCTTAGATTTATATTCAACCCGATTATATATTCCATTCAAATTAAGAAATTATATGAAAAACTTAACAATAATGTTAGGTCTATTTCAATTGATAAGTCGCATATTTTAATAATATGAAATTGAATTATCTGTAGTAAGTAGATATGTCAACCTAATCAATAATTTCCGTGTCCTTGACAATTGGTCATTCCCCGTTAATCACTATTTTTTATAAAAATATTTTGTAAAGGAAGTTATTTTTTAATAATATTTTCCAATTAAATATTTCATGACCTGTACGAAACCGCATCCCTTCGATTAATAACCAAATGCTTACTCACTTCACTACTAAGACCCCTTCTACTTTATAGGTTTTCTTAATTCTGAATAATAATAGAAGAAAAGATTATAAGTTCCTTGGTGAAAAAATTAAATATTCCTGTCTTTTTAATAATCTTTTTGAAAATTTGCTATCATCATTGCAAGTATATTAAGAATTGCGTACATCAAGGCGCCTAATAACGAACAGTAAAATCACCTTATTGATTATGAGTTTAAATATATTGTAAGGCTCTAAGGATGTATAAAATAACCACTAGTGCTTTAGCTCCACTTTGCATATCACAAGATATATATATATATATATATATATATATATATATAAATTTATAATAAAAAAGTCTAAAGAAAAAACATTAATTCTTTTTTTTTAAACACTTTTTTTATTATTTTAATCCTTAAATAAATTGTTTTCTCAAATTAAGTAAATAAGTCACACATACATAAATAAACCAACAAACAACAAAAAAATTATACATATATAAAATTTTATATCCTGAAATCCTTTAAATTCTCTAAGTCTAGATTTTTTGGTTTTATATTTTTCTCCATTCATTTTTTTTTTTGAAAAATTAGTTTTATTTATAGTTTTATTGTTGTTGTTTTTTGTTTTTTTTACTATTGTGGTAATAGTAATTTTCTAAAATGTTTATTGTGTCAAAAGTAATCCTGTTGTCCTGGAATTTTTTCATTCGTATATATATAAATATATTGTACATAAGGATTTTGGTTTTTCCATTTTGTAAATAAATTTTTCATCCTGATTTAAAATAAAAACAAATAAAAACCAAATAAAGGATTTTTTTCTATCAAAACAAAATAAATTAAAAATTCCATTTCATAGCACCAGAATTTACCAAGTTTTTATTTTGATTGTGTGAAAATAAAAACCAAATTTCATTACTTTCAAATTTAAATCTTGTCGACTTAAAATTTTCTTTTTTAGTTTTTAATAAGTTAATTACAAAATATTTATAAGAATTATACTGTTTTGGTTTTTTTTTTTTTATAGGTGGTTACAATGGGGTTTTTGAAGCAAATGGGATACCCTTGTAGTGCTAAATGATTATATCTCAAGTAAACTTTGAAATGTTCTTTTCGTGCTTAATAATATTTGCAGTTTTCAAATAAATGTTCTAATGCAGTTACCCTTCTTCTAAGCTAAACATTGAAGGTTAAAATCATTAATTAGCATTGATGATTTTATTAAAAAATTAAAAATAATTAATTGAATGGAAGGTTTAAATTTTTAACAGGTTGTAAAAAAATTTAAAACGAAGTGGATTGAGGGTGTAGTCGTAAAACTATTTATTTCGAGGTTAAATCAATTTTCATAAAAAAAAATCGTGTTATGATGGACATATTTCAAACTCGAATACGAAATAAAGTCATAGTTATAGCCAAAATTATATATGTACGAGTATATAAGGTTTCATTTCTCATTCAAATGTAAAATAAAGCCTCAAGTCACTTGTTTTTATATTTAGCAAAAGTGAATGATGACTGAACTATTTTTCGATAATAATGAAAAAATGTTGAATAGATTCTTAAAGCCAGTGCTCTTCTGAAGCTTTCAAATTAATTAATTGATTACTGCAACATCATCTTAAAATTAAATTAATTCTTTTAAAGGTAGACGTGTGGGATGTCATCAATATATAATTTAAGAAGAAATCCAACCCTAAAATTGATCCTTTTAGAATCTCCTGTTTAATTATTCTGTCTGGGATTGCTTAATTTTATTAAATCGACCTTTAGTTCACGGACAGATATAATGATTTAAAAATTGGACAGATATAATGATTTAAAAAAGGGAACTTGACTTACATGAAGCCTTGATGTGTAAAATAAAATTTCCATTCCAATGTAAAAAAAGCCATATGGCTATATTAGAATTAAATCTTATACTTAACATTTTGCTTATGGTTAAAAAGTTTGTTAGAAGCGCCTTTCAGTGTTCAAGTTTTATGTTAAGCACTTATATTTATACTTGACAGTTATAATTGCATTTAAAATGTATCAAGGTAAGATATAATCAATTAAAAATTAAAAAAAATTATTAAAAAATATTTGGTAAAAGTATTTTATAAAAACTTTACCTTAAAAAGATATGCACAAATTTCAGTTGAAACCCATGCAACCATGTAAATAATGTTTTACAAGCTTAGCAATCTCAAATTTTTTGTTAGATTCTGTAGATTCCTCATAACAGACCTGTGTTTTTCAAGTATCATTACAATTACTAATACCCTTAATTATGGTATTAGTGTTAATTGTCTGAGAGTTTAATATTTGTCAAAACCATAATATGATGCAATCCTGTATAAGTAAAAAAATCAAGTAAAAATATTTGTAATTCCTGAAAATAATAAAATTTTGAGTTTAATTACTTTTGTAATTCTTTGTTGATACTGAAATATTTCCGATCTTTGGTTAGTTACTTGAAAATACTAAAGTATCAAAAAAAATTTACAAAAGTAATTTATCAAAATTTAATTTCTTTATTACTTAATAAGTAAAAGTACTTATCTAAATCTAAGTAATACGGGTACTTGGCAAAGTAATAAGTATCAAGGTAAGAATACTTACAAACTGTACTTACGTACCCTCAGTATTATACAGATCTGCCTCATAGTATGGTGTTCACAAATTTTTATCTCTGTTAAATGAACCATAGTCATATCTAATAGCGTAATATTTAAAACGCCGTTCATTCAATCGAAAAATTTAGGGTTTAAAATCCGATAAGGTAATATTCATATAAGTATTGGTATTTTTCGTAATAGTTTTCACTTATTACATAAAATATCGTTATATATAAAATAAAAAATGTACAATAACTACATATCTTTAATCAACAGCTTCGGGACACTAAAGCATAGTCAAATACCATTTTTTAAATGCCTAACAGAGTTAAGAATCTCAAACCATTATTCGATTTTTATGAGTTAAAACCATATATCCACTGTACATTTTAAAAATCTTATTTTAAATTCACGAATATAATGAATTATAATAATATACTTTATTGGTATAGTTGAAATAATTGTATACACCAATTAGTTTAACAGTAAAATTCCTTTTTATGACAGTTTAAACACTCTTACATTTGCATTTCAATCATTTTATATTACATATTTTATTTTTTGTAACAACTTTTTTTATACCGTAAGACTATAGGTCAAAAGAGTGTAATAAATTTGACATTACGTTTTGCGACGCAGAGAAGGAGGGGGAGGTAGATATAGACTCAACGGTATAGATCGGAAATGAATCGAAAAGTAAATCGATCTAACTATGTGTGTCCGTGTTTTAAACATACCAAAAATAATTTAATTCTATGACTAAAGTTTGTGAAAAAATAAGCTTGGTCTACTGCAGTGGGTTTGAGCAGTTACCATACAACTTTTGCTTTTATATGAGCATTACTCTATGTAAATAGTAGTTAGCTTTAATAGACAACTTCTGAATAAAATATAGTCGGTGTACTGGAAGAGCTTTAAAGAACTGCCTTTCAACTTTCGTAAATAACTGAAAGTCTAATATTTAGTTGTGTATTTAAAATTATGCCAAAAGTAATTAACCAGATGATATAATGTCTATATTGCGGTCATACGGATATCCCAGAGTTGAAGAGACTACTCTACTACACTTTTCCTCGCCAATATGCTAATTTTGCAATATTACAATTGAAATTTTTTTTATAAAAGTATTAAATTTAAAAAAAAACAAAAACCTGAATATATTATTAAAGTCCAATTATTTTATGAAAAGAAGGACAATGTACTCAAGGATTTGTATTTTATACACTAAATACATAATTTTTAATAAGCAAAAGCTAAAATATATTAACAACTACTACTTTGGCTTTTAATAAAAAGCAAAAAAACAATCAAACAAAAGAATCATACTTCAAAATTTCTTTTAAATTAACAATAAGAGTTGCAGATAACAACTCACAGTAGCATATTATGACTATTTCTATTATTTCAGTTTAATGTTTTTTTTTCCTAGAAGTGAATTCTTTCATAATAAAAAAAAATCAAACAAAGAAATAAACTGTGAAGGAAATCTTTAAATGCAGACAAAATCAAAGTACAAAAAAATACTTTGTGACATAATCAAAACCAAACGAATCAAAAGATTGAAATCGAAAAAAAAAGCCAAAATCATGTCATTATTGTATAGACTGCCAACAAAATTAGAGTTTACAACAAAAAAAGAAATTACAATCATTTCTAAAATATATTTTATTTTAACTAACTAACGGTAGGAAGGAAATAAGGCCTGCAAATTTGTAGCCGATTGTAAAATCCCAATGTTTTGAATAAGATTTAAGCATTTTTAAATTATTCTAATCAACCCTGTGGGTCCTCCCTTCGACTTACTCGTCGCTGCTGCTTTGGCCCCTACTATCTCACCCTCTACGAACTGCCCTTAAAAGAAGAAGAGTTGCCACCTTTATTTAATTCGTGGATTTTCTCCATTTACCTTTTATTTCTCTTTTAAAGCGAAATAAGACCTAATAGGCTTATTACTTATTACCCCCTGCCCTAACCAACCTCTTTGCATATAATTTTGGGTTAAATAATGTGGTTCCAAGTTTTTATTAATTTCGTATGTTTCGGGAATCTATTACATGTGCGCGACTCAATGATAGGTAAAGCCTTATTAGAAGGATTAAAACGGATAAAATCGCGCGATTTAATAAAAATCCATGAACCAATGAAAAGGAGATGATTATATATTGCATGATGAATTTATTCCTGAAATAACCTCAAATAAAAATTGATAGCTTACACACATCTAGGAGTGCCAATTCAGTTTTTTTAAACAAAAGGATTTTAAAGAATTGTGGAGTGTCCTTACAGTCACTTTAATCGACACAACTCAAATATTATTAAAGTTTCAACACTGGAACCGGCAAGGCATCAGAATATTTTAAGAAAGTATATTCTAAAACCTAATTGTGTTCCTCAACCAAATCATGAAAAGGAACAAAAAAAGTAAAGAAGAACATGTAGCATATTTAAAATAACAGTTGAATCTACTTTTATTATAACCCAAATACCTTCTTGAGGGGTAGATTAGAGTTTTATGCATTAATGTGGATATGAGGTTCGATAAAAACATGTTCCTAACTTATAATATACTGAGCCCATAATTCAGGACTAAAGTTGTAGTCTCATTACAGTTAAGCTTAATTTTAGCTTGTAAATGTATTACACTTCTTTCAAACTTCTTAATACAGCAAAAACTCCTATCAAAAGTCCTTTATATATATGTATATTATAATGCACTATACAACTTCTAGACCATTCCTTTTTTTCCAAAGGTTTTTGAATTTTCATTAAGTATTGTATTCTTTGTAATGACAATTGAAAAAAAAAATGACAGCATTTTTTAACAAAAACTACAAAACCTCAGAATACAGGGTTGGAGTTAAGTTTTTTTGTCCAATTGTTATTAGAAAAAAATTTTTTAATATTAAAAATAAACAAAAAAAAGTCCTTTGACGTTTTTTTTGAAAGTTGTATACATTCTTTGGCAAAACATTTTTTATAAATTTCACCCCCTTCACCATCTTTTCAATTATAGTTTTTTTGTTATTAGTGAGTTTGTTTTTTATTCGTAATTTAAAATTCAACAAAAAAAGAATTACAATTCTACTATGATGATTATTACTTTTATTATTATTATAATTTTTTAGTTTATTCTAGGAGTTTATCTTTTAAGGTTATTGTCTTCTAATTTTGTTTTTTTTTTGTGTTTTGTAACAATTCCAATTCAGAACAACATAAAGTTGCACAATAATACAAAAAACGGTAAAATTAACGGTATTGCAGATTCTTTTCATTGACTCCACTTTTTTTTGTTTGTTTTTTTGTAATGCTTTTTTTTTAATAAAAACTAAAAAAGTGAAAATGTCATTTTACATATTTTATAATTGAAAATTTGTGATTCAACAATAGAATAAGGGCGCAATCACATAGACAGCAATTTTGGAGATATTGTTTTGAAATCGTTTGTAGCTGTTACTGAGCTATATGGTAACCATTTATATTTATTTATTTATTTTTTAAGTATTTCCAAGTGTATACAATGTCTTTGCACATTGACGGGCTCTTTTGCTTTCGGATGCTCTTTTGCCAACAATATTGTTTTATAAGTAATAAAAAACAATTTATTTTGTTTATATCATACATTTTATATTTTTCTATATATATATTTGGTCACCATAGGGATTTGTAAAGAATTAATTATGGGGATTTTTTTTTTAATTATATATTGTATGACTTGACCAGCGAACGAACTCTGACCTCCTCGGTTAATTAACCAAATGATATTCACTAGACAACCAAGGCCCCGTTTAAACTTAAAATTTTCTAAAAAAAACGCTTGCAATAATAGCGCTCGGTTGCAATTACCATTTCAAAAATCGTAGATGTATTTTCAGATCATATAATTTTTAATATTTGCATATGCGTAGGCGTTGTATTTTCCATTCGTAGTATTAATATACATATACTATTACAATAGATAACATATAGAAATTAAAGGATCATTACATTTGCACAAACAACCAAATTTAGAAAAATAGGAATGGTTTTAGAGTTGAACTTTAAATGGGATTAAATGTGATTTTAGAGTTATTTACAATATCAATGTATTCACTTTTTCCAGAAACTTTATGTACAGAAATGTGCGGGATTCTGACATAGTAGAGACATGTAGTCAACGATTTGCAAAATGTAAATTTTAATTTTTGTTACCATAGTATTCAAAACTATTTTTTAATTTCTTTTATTGTTCTGATATTTTTTTCTTCTTCTTTAGTTATAATTTAAAAAAAAATTGGGTTTTCATTTACTGTAATTGTAGAACGTAAATTGCACAAATACTTTAGAATACTTTACAAAACTTATTGATAAAAACTATGTTATTGTGCTTTAATTAAATTCTTAAGTACTATAATATTGAAAATTAGTATTCAGTATTAAACCACTATTTTAGTATTTTTTTTTAATCAGTTAGTTGAACTTAAGTTGTAGCTAATAACAGAATAAGTTAAAAATATTTATAATATATAAAAGGTCTTAGATTTTCAATAGATACAATATTCTATTTGTATACATAATGCAATAATTTTACATTTGAATTATAAGGTACTTTTGTATCTGTGAGCTATATTATTATATTAAATCATTTGTTTAGATTTGTTTATATTTTTATATTAATGTATTTTTTAATTAAAAATGTATAATTATTAATTATAGATTATGCCATTCTAGTTTCTTGTATAATATTTAATTTACATAACTTAAGAAAATCCTTTTGCAATTTAAGGCATTTTAAGGCAAAATTATTAACTCTTGCCCGTTTAAACAATCATTTCTCTGGCTCGTTAATAAATTAATTGAAATAAAACCCCCAATTAATTTTTCAGTTTAGTAATTACTAAAAAGTTTTATTTAGATAATATCATAAAATATCTTATAAAATTATATCTATAGCCTGAATCCAAAATTAGTCATTTCTTTCAAATTAATAACGCACACATTACTAAGTATATTCAGTAATTAATTTCTAAATAATCATTAATTTAATTAATTATTTCATTAATATTATTATTAAGAGTGCTATTTTATCTGTAAAAGCTTTTGTCTTTGAACATTAAAATAAGAACTTATATGTAAAAACTTATCAATTTATAAAACTTAAAATATTTAATTAATAACAATTAATATTTAATGAGAATAAGCATATTTTTTATTACTTTAATTAAAATTTTAATTGACGTTAATTAAACAAATAAATTTCTCTATTTAATACCTAGAATTTTATTTGTTTGATAAATTTGTTCCATTAATTATTAAGAATTTAATTATCATGGATTATAAATTAACAAATGTTGATAATCAATTTAAAGTTAAATACGAAATTTGCTAAATCATTTCATTAAATTAATTAGAATTTATAAATATTAAATAAATAAAGAAATTGTTGAAAAATTTAAAAGTAATTTAAAATTAGCAAGTAAATATAGGATAAGAAATTAATTTAATGGATTATATTTGTCTAATTAATAATGTTTAAATAAAAGATTTCTAGAATTATATGTCCCAAAGCGAATGTTTGTATAACGAAGTCTCCTAACTGCTCGGTCTTTGAAAATTTGTACATAAATGTTTTTGGGTTATTTAAAGGGTTGGGTGTTTGTGTCCTTACCATTTAGCTTTAAGGGTCCGTCAAGTTGGGAATATTTAAACTTTTTTCAATAACATCAACTTCAATTAAAAACTCAATTAAATACTGGGTAGCCATTATGCCCTTGGACATATTCAATTAGGGCATTATATCTTACTATCAGTGAGTCATAATGTCCTTAAATTGGTGGGGCATATCATTCAAATAATTTTTTGTTATTTTTTGATCTTATGACCTACCAAAATGGGACGAAACGCTATAATGTAGGATTTTGCGACCCATTCAAAAATTCTTAAAACATTTCAAAAAGAAAAAACAAGTACCAAAAATAAGGCTTTCTGTTAAATAAACAACTTAAATTTATTAATTCGATAATATTATTTATTATATTAAAAAGTTAGTCAGAAAGGCTTTTACATATAATCAAAATATATTTTACTAATAAGTTTTAAACAGTGTATAATAAAACTTCTACTAAAGGGACATACCAATTCGGAATAATTTTTTTGAGTATTTTGAGTATGTCATGAACAAACAAGACAAAATCTAATGAACTACCAAACAAATTAGTGTTGAAAGTTATTAGGGCATTAAAACTCACTTTAAGTGAGACACCTTAACTAATATTTTTATATATAAAATTTATAGCATATTTTTGGGGTGATATTGTGGTGACCATCCCATAGCTGTTGGGATATATTGGCCTTCAATTTTAGGTGAGCCATTAAATCCTAAATTTCGTTTAGGGTAATGTGTCTCACCGACTGATATAGCCCACATTACCCACCTATAATATTTGGGTAAAATATCCCTCCTCTGGTGGGATATATTGTCATATGGCATAATGGCTAAGGGCTTCATGACACGGCATCGTAACATACCGGGTATTAGCTAAATACTTAATAAAATAATAATTTTCAACTCCAAAAGATTTTCAGAAGCAACTTACGAGTACTTAATTTCTTCAATACTTTACGATTATTAATCTAAAACTAATACACATTAAACAAAAACTTAATATACGGTTCAATGTACTACCAACATAAGTTACTTCGCAAGAACTATTTAATAAAGAGACAACTTTTTAAATTAAAAAATTAAAATCCGTCATTATCAATTTAATGGTACGGTACGAATATAATTAAAAATGACCAAAACTCATAATAAAAATCTATATAATCTTTATAACATAAATTTATTTCATTTTTTATTGTAGTAAAAATTTTATAATTATAAAAAACGCATTAATTAATTAAATTTTAATTATGATTTTTAATATAAATTTTTTTATTATTATTTAAAATACAAGATTACTTACAACCAAACTTTTATATAAATATTAAACTTTTAAAATTGTTTGTTAGAATACATAAAATGAGAACATAATAACTTAATTTAACATTTTGTTCAGATATACTTTGGCGAGATGACAAAAGTCCCGCAGTCATAAGTCCACCGGGGACAAAAAGTCAAAATTCTTCAAAAGATTATAACTGTGATAAGTGAGCTAAAAGTTCCACCATGAGACTTATGACTTCATAAACTGAATAGAATTATAAAAAATTAAACCGTTTTAAAAATTGTGTTTTGTAACCAACTTTAAAAATCGCTTCTAATTCAAAAATATATAAATACTTAATCACATTGAAAGAAAGATCACACTGGATAGTGAATTCAACCTTAGTATATTTCCTATAACAGAACTTCGTTAAATTTTTTATAGTAAAACTAAAATTCGGCTTTCATTTGTTTTTATAATTCGCTTTTAAACTTAATCAAATGGATGGAATTATTTTGGGAAATTATTTCTTATTTTTTAAGAACCTTCAAGGATCGCGATCACTCATCAAAGTTATAAGCTCCCGGCGACTTTTGGCTTTTTTTTTGAGTCATAAGTCCTCCAAAGACTTTTGGCCCTTGAACTTTTTTCCTTTCGCCATATATTTTGTTTATTATTATTTAAAGGAATATAAATTCTATCACAATTTTTCATTATAAATATTGTTATTAAAATTTAAAGTATAATTATAAGTAAATCAAAAAAAGGTGTAATAATTTTTATATTATGAGTCATTCGTAAAGTATTATTTACCTTTAATTTGAAATAATTTTAGAATTCGTTTGTTGATTTTAAATTCCAATTCAGAAATCATAAAGTTAAGCATTCGAAGCTAATAAAGAGTGATAACAAAACTCAAAAAAAATGAACGATATTGGATTTTGAAATATTTACAATTTCGTTGTATAAGAGTCGCTTGTGCTCTACTCGTGCGTGCGTTGTACAGGAGTCGTTTGTTGTATAAGAGACGGTTTGTACTATTAAAATTGAGTCAGTTTGCTTAACGGGTTCGAGTAGCTGCCATACAACTTCGTTTTATATACAAACATAACTTAAAATATAATAATTAAGTAATTAATGAGTATCTGATATTTTGTTATAAGTGGTTAAGTTTAATCGCAAATTGGGAGCTTTTTAGAAATTACAGAAGTAATTTTCTTACAGAAGTACGTTTCTAAATTACATAATAATTCTGTTATAAAAACGTTTGAAGTCTAAACACTTAAATTCTAGAATATCTAATATTTTCAATTTTCAATTTGGTTAACTTAGTCAATATATAACTCATTCAATAAAATAATATTAACTAGTATATTTACCAAAACATAATTAAGTTAAGGAGAATATAAAAATTTTTATATTTTAACGAGGATCGAACACAAATCTGCTTACCCCCGAAGACAATTTTTTAACCACTGAATCATACAATTCTTACGAATTTATGGTCAGATTTCTAATATTAATGTATCACTAACTGACAGAATGAAAAATTAACCCATAGACACAGGCAAGTTAATATAAAGGTATATAAAATGGAATCGATTTTGAACTCCTTGATTTTAATTGACAGTAACATAGATATTTATACCGGATCCAACGACGGCAATTGATTCTATGATTCTATATGTTGGAAATCATAATAGAATTTACTTAAGTATCCTCTTGGATATATTGATTTCCTAGAGGATACTAACAAGCCGTTTTACTTGTTATATTATGAACTAAACAACTTTATCATGTACAACTTCTTATAGTTAGTAATATTCTCCAGTATTTAGTTTCTTTTAAGAAATCTTTCAATTTAAAAAATGTCGAAGTTATTGAAACACTTGTACTATGACTTATTTGCCACTTTGAGACCAACAAATTAGAAGTCATCTGAATTAAGCTTTTTAATAAATGACAAATCTAGTTGTAAAGAACTCCTCTACTAAAATAAGTTCCAAAATATAAACCAGCCACCTTAATTATAATTTTTAATCATCTGCTGTAGTTTTTTTTTAAATTTTTAATAAGGAAAATATCATAATATTTTACTTTTTTTATCTGAAACAACCTTACATTTCTTTTAAAATAAACTTTTAATTATACGTATTTCATTAATACAAATTTCAATTGACACCCATTGCGATCTGATTACCTTAACAAATTATACCCCGAAAACTCATTTTATCACTCATTTAAAATAAAAATATTAACTAACTACCAAAGTAACATCTAAAAGCAGCTAAATTAATACTTTCTTTTATGACTTTTACAAGCACTTTTACAAATCCATTAAAAAAAATTTTATTTCAATTTTTTAATCAAGTTTTTTAATAAATCAAAATAAAAAAAAGAAATGAAATGATTTTTAAATAACTAAAAATGTAATAAAAAAATACTAAACATGCTAACCAACTTAAGCTTTCCTTAGCAATGCTGACTGAATTGGGCGGCAGAAGGGAACAAAGCACTAAAACATATATAACGACAATATGTAATAAAAAGTTATGTAATTGCTTTGATAACAATGTTAAATACAATAACATTAAAAAAAAAAAACCAACATTTCCTACTTCCTGTTTCCTTTCTGCAAATAAAAAAAAATCCTATCGACTGCTTTTATATGTTCTTTGCCTTTACATTCATTCTCCTTTCTTTCCCGTCCATCGTCCTTCGCCATTCTATCACCCTTTATAAAAAAATTTTAATGTCATAATTTTGTTTAAATTTTTTTTTTATTTGAAGAAAAAGCCCACGATAAATTCTTAAAAGTACATTTTATACAAATAATACAAATAAAATTAAATATTCAACCAAATAATTGAGGGGGTATAGCAGGTGAGGGAATTTCCAAAATAAAATCTTTTTATAAAATATATTATTATAGTGTGCCAGGTATTGTACCTCATTAAAACCATAAAATCTTGCAATAAATGCTAATAATAACAATAAAATGAAATTTCGTTTTTTTTTATACAAAAGTTTGGTATTTCTAAAAAAAAAACACATACAACTTTATGAATGTGGTTAACAAGGAAAATGAATAAACGTAAGAGCAAATTTACTAAAATAAAAAGCAGTTAAAATAAATTAAAAACTGATTACGCTACTGTAATAATCAAATTCAATTTCGTTCTTTTAAAATTTGGCAACTTCAAAAATAAAATTTTCATCTTAGGATTCTGAAATTTTTACAATTTCGTTGTAGAAGAGCAGTCCTTCCCATCGAAATTCAGCCAGTTTGCTCAACGGGTTCGAGTAACTGCTATTCAGATAATTTGCCTGACAAAATTGCCTTTCGGGAAGGTTCGGATAATGCCAATAGCAATCAACACCTCTAATGCAATTTTGTTTGTTGATGTTGTATCTATGAAACCTATAATGGCAGTTTTAAGTTACCTTAAGTATGTAATTAGCCTGAATGTTTCAAATGGGCCAAATCGGGATCGGGAAGCTTTCATATACAAAAACACTAGATTTTCCGAAACTATTATTGGGTTCCTTTTAATAGTATCTTCATAAATTAATTCTACGATCATGTGGTCTAGATATATTAGGATTTTTGTGAATATTAATTTTTAATAATTCATCAAAATCTCAACCGATTTTCCAAATTCCTAAACCAAACTAAATTGTACCAGAGGATCAAAAAGCTCTTATACAAAAACACAAGACTTTCCGAGAAATCGCAAGTTGAAACCGTCAGAATGAGTTCAAATTTGGTACATATACTATTGGTGGATACGCTTTAAGAGTACCTTTCGTAAATTGATTCTAGTTTCGAGAATGTCAAGCTCTAATAATTCATCAAAATTACAATTGATTTTAATTAAATTTGGTATGAATGCATTTTTTACCAAAAGAAAAAACGACTTCGTAGATGGACGAAATTGGATTACGGAATCGATGGATTAACAGACTTTACACACTTTACAATGCAAAGTACATTATGGAATAATCCATCTTATATTTATTTCTAGGTTTTTTATTAAAAATTCCTTAAAATTGTTAGCCCTTCATTGTTTATTAAACATTATTCTTAATCCAAATTCCTCAAACTTCTTTTTCTAACCTCTAAGATCCCGAAAATCGAACTGTACATTTTTATTGAGGCTTGTACCAAATTTAAAGGCAATAGTTCTATTTTGCATTGCCCAGAAGAAAGTAAGCCGCTGTAACGCTTTCAATTAATTCTAATTACAAAATCATTTGAAATCAAATTTTTGAACCAATTGTTGCATCAAAATTATAGTCCTTTCGACTCTCTTGATAGCTTTTTTGAGCTCTTTAATCAAAAATTTAAAACTTACAACCAAACTCTTTTATACAAATCTGAAAGTAATATAAAGTAAGTTCGGGTAATAAAAAACTAGAGTAGAAAATCAAAACTTAAATAACATGGCGAACAAACAAACTGACATATACACAAGTAATATAGGAACAAAGACTAAAAAAAAAAACACTATCAAAAAAAAAGTAACAAATTAATTTCGTAGACTGAAAGCGAAAGAAACCGAGTAATAAAGGAAAAGGAAGCAGACAGTTTTTGATTTAGCATGGACACAATAATAACAATAATAATAAAAATAATAAAAATAATGAGAATATAAACGAAATAATATAATTTTTAATAATAATAATAATTTTTTAATATAATGCTAACTATAGGATCAGGCAGAAAAATTGGAGTGTATCGTCAAAATATCTTAAATTGAAAAAAAAATAAGAATGATAAGTGGCCCATAAATATTTTAAGCTACTTACAATTGTGTAAAATTTTTACTTCAAATGTTTGTTACTTGTGAAATATAAATTCGAATCATATTAATACATTTCTGCATTTACATTATAAGTTGTACACTTGCTACTTTTGGCTTGGAACTCACTCCTAGTATTTGACATCAAATAACACAAATATACTCTTGAATTTTCAATTATTATAGTTTTAAAATTTACAACCAAAGCTCTTTAATAACAAAGAGCTTTTATCACTGGATTGTTAAAACTTTATACATTCTAAACTAATATTCAATTAAGTCATACTTCTATTAAAGTTTATTCAAAATAAAAATGTGCTTTAAAAATGTCCTAACAAGAAACGGTACTTTAACAAAAAGGTAATAATAATTTTTTAAAATGGCAGCACATTTTTTGTTTGGTTTTTAATTGTTTTTATTATAAAATTTAATAGATTTTATGTGATGCTTTTACTGACCTTTGAACAATTTGCAATATACATATATAGGCTTTAAAACATGAATCTTTAATTATAAAAATCTAATTAATGAGAAAAATATAAATGTTGCTTTAAAATTTTAAAAATGTCACTTTAAATAAAAACAGTTATTGAGAAACTCTTAATGCATTTATTGAAGTAACCGTTGCCTGTATACAATAATAAAAAATCTATATTTTGAAGTCCCAAATATAATTTTGAAAAATTAACTTAATTGAAGTTCATTGATCTCCTGAATTTCTAGATCCAAAAATTGGTAATTCCAAAAAGTGACGTGTCAGATATCCAATGGGACTTTAACTTTTTGAAATGAGTCAGATGGGATTTCTGACTTCCCACAGTAAGACATAAGTTTCAAAAATTAAATGGTCAAAAATCCCATGGAACTTCTGTCTTTGTGAAGTGGGTCAAAAGAAGTTTAATGGGATTTTTGAAGTTCCATGGGACTTTTGACCTTTTCATGACCTTTGTGAAGTGAGTCCATGAGAATTTTAAAATAAAACATATAGTTACGTGTTAATATAATTAGAAGAATTTTTCCAGAATAAGAATATACATATATTAAATAAATGTTCTGGATAAAAGGCAACAAATGATATCGTGATCTACTCTATATTCCATTAATATTCTATTCTATTTCAATGGGATTTTCTGTTCACTTGAGTGAACTTCAGTAAAAAAAAGACCCATTAAAAAGGATTATTAGTAAGAGATCTTTTAATCTTTTAGTTTAAATCTTATCAATTTCAAAAACCCCCATATGATATTTACTTTTATATGTAATTAAATACGATTTGTTGTTATGCTAAACATATAAATTATCTGATAAATAGTTTTTCATATTTAGTATAATAAGTGATATGAAAAATTTAGTGTTAAGTTTGGTTATTACATAGATTTGAAAATAAATTGTTGTAATTAAATTTTATCTCTAAAATCTATTTATGACTAACATATCTAATGACTAATAACTTTATTTCTTTTATAATAACTTTATCTGTTATTTTTAAATATATATTTTTTTTTTAATTAATCCAAAAAATTAAATCACATATAAGTTGGCAAGGTAATAAATCAATTTTTTATATTTAATGAAGATTAAAAAAAAATTTATTCAAAGCTACAATTATTGATATCCGACAATATATTTATTAGGAACGCATATGTTATTTCTCCAAATTCTAAATTTAATTAAATCATATATATAAATTGAAACGTCAATAAATCAATTTTCGATAACTATACTAGAGGTTAAATGAAAGCCTCAAAAAAAATATATTTGACAAGCATATTTGTTTATTATTTCTCCGAATTGTTAAGTTTTTCGGGTTAGTTGGAACATAAATAATTTAAATGATTACATGCCAATTTTTTTTTATTAGATTAGATATTGAAGTGTTGAGCACATTACACATTGTATAATAATATCACCATCACCTATAATTTTCACCTTTGCGGTATATTTTATATTCAAGTGCAAGATAAATACTAAATTCTTATGCCACATATACTAAGGGTTATTTAAAAATTACTAAAAAATGGAATAAATATAAATAATAAGATTACGAGACATTCTAGTTAAAAACTTTTTCTAGAAATACAGAGATATACATATAAATCTATAATATTGTTCTTCAGGTAAAATCTAAAAGAATTTTGGTTTTCTAAGAATTCTAAGGAATTAAAAACACTTAAGACAAACTATATTTTAAAACGCAAGATTCCCTTAAAATGATTAAATTCAATCTTTAAATCTAAATAATCTCCAATTTTTTTTTCTCAAGAGTCATTTCGCGAAATGCAAAAATTTAATAGCTTGGGGTCCAGTAAACTTCAAAATATGAATTAAAATATACAAAATACTTATTTACATTAATTTTATTTTTAATTGTACTATAGTGGAAATATTGTATTTTTATACTTAGACTAAGTATGACAGATTTTAATGTATATAACTAGGTTGATAATGTTATATAAAAAAAATTAAAAAATTTAAAAGTAACTTACCTTTTACCCTTTAAAAATTCCTTTTGTTTTCAACTTATCTTGTATAAATGGGTTTTTTCTCCATTTTTAATTAATTTTAAATTTAATTTTCATCTAATTATTTTATTTTTATATATATACGCTTAATTTTGTTACTTAAATTTAATAATTTTTCTTCATTTTATTAAAAACTACTTTTTAATTTTAAATTCTTTTCATTTATTAATTTATCTAATTAATTTTTTTAATTTAAAGATAGATACTAATTATTTTTTTTTTATTCTATTTTGAAAATTAAATAATTTTTAATTTATTATAAAAAATAATCATTTATTATAGGAACAATTTTTAAATAAAAAGATACAGTCAAAATCCGGTAAAATATATTCTAAAATTAATTATTGAATAAATGGAAATAAAAATATTAAACTATTTATAAAAACGTTTTATAAAAATTAACAAATGTTACAAAAATTAATATGAGTTAAATTTACTGTTTACACAGCAACACCTTTTAGAACAATATATCTGACCAATAGCTCAGTGGTAAAGGGGCGGTTTTTCAACCGAAAAGTCTCGGGTTCAAATCCTGGTCGGATCATATCTAATAAAAAAATATAAGAGTGTATATTAAAATAATTTAATAAGAAGTCCAAACATCAAACAGGCAAAGGATTAACACTATCATGCAATATTTATTATTGTCTGGTACTACAAATAAATAAATAAATGAATAAATAGAACAATATTGGCCATATGTCAATTTAGACAAAGAGTCACAACTTAAATATTAATTGAAAACTAATTTTTTAAATATGTATATATATTAAATTCTTAAGCAGTTAATCAAAAATTCGTTATGCAATTGACTTTAAGATTGTTGTAGTGGAAATACTGAATTTTTATAATTAGTTAAAAAAAGTGAAGCAGATTTTAACTGTATAAAATTAAGGTTTATATTTTTATATACTTAAAATTTATTTTGTTAAATAAAAAAACCACTTACCTTATAAGAAAATCATTTTTAAAAAATATCCTTCTGTATTCACCTTACTTAAAATGTTTTATTCCATTTTAAGTTCCAATAATTTTGCTTCAATACAATGCTGCACTTCTGTATTATTATATTATAAGTTTTACAAACAACAACACATTTTATAATACAAACACTAACTTAAAATTAATATTTAATTATAATACATTATTTTATATTTTAATTTTAAAAATAAATTTATTAACTATTTAACCCCTATTAACATTTAAAACAAACACTTGTTATTTTAATATTAAATTTATTTTTGTATTATTATTTATTTATAATATTTTATTTGAACTTATTTAAAAATTAAAAAAAAATTTTATTTAAAAAACAAAAACAAATATTTTTATTTTAATTATATTTTATTTTATTACAACTTCATCAGAAACAATTTTGAAATTACAATTTTTAATTTTATATTAATAACAAAATTTAATAAACAGAAAAAATTAACATTTTATTTTTTAACTATTCATATTATATAATTAAGTTATGTTATGTTATGCTACAACTTTCAATAACTCTTTAATTTAATACAACTTTTCCTTTAATTTGATAAAATTTCCATTTATTATCAATATATTGTTGTTGTAATATAAAAGTCGTTCAACAACTTTTATTATCATTGGACAATGGGCAGTGGCTTAAGCACCCCTTACTTAATATTTTATTATTCAACAATTTACATTCAAATGATCATTTAATTAAACGAATATGCAATATGCATTTTATTTACATCCAACCCACCTACACATGCAATATAAAAATTTTTCTCTTAATATATCAGAAAATATTAAAATGAAAATTTCACTTATGTATTCCAAAGCCCGTTCTAATTTCTAAACTTAATTTACTCCTTTATATTTATATTCAATATTGGTTAGTTTCTCTCTATACAAATTCCATAAAAAAAATTATAAATACAAACACATTTATTATATGTATAAAAAATAAAAATAGAGAAAATTGCTGTACATTTTTTTATCATTCTCCTTTTGTTTCATTTCTATTTTTTTAAAGCGCGGCGCGTCACGCATTTTCATTCGTACCGTTTCCATTTTATTCTTTGTAAATTCCTTTTTCATGATGATGGTACAGGTACTTCCAAAAGTACCTATTTAAAATTTAAAAATATTTTATAATGTCCTCCATTTTAAATTTTTTAATTTTAATATTTTTTGATTTAATTCAAGAAAAATTTAACTAATTTCATGTGTTTAATATTATATTAAATATTACTAATAACTTTCACATATTTTTAAAAATAAAAACTTATTATTTTTTAAATAAAATATAAAATTATTATAACTCTAATGGCGGACATTAATTCTTTTATTGTAAGAATTTTATATCACCGATCCGCGGATCAATTAACAAAAAGACTTCCGAACACCGCGCGTCACCAAAGTGAACTGGTTAAATAAATTGAGAATTAATTACCGGATAATAGTGGAGTATGAAGGGGAAATTATTTTTCTTAAATTGATACAGTTACATAATAGATTACATTATACTGGATACAGTATAGTACCTAATAAGCTTTAATTCGCACTTAATCTTTTAACTCCTTAACATAACATTGAAATTCGAATGTAATAGAAATCAATAGGAAAATAAATCTTCTTTAAATCAATTAGAAAAGTAGAATAACAGCCAACAGGTCAAAATAAATGTTAAACATTTTTGATTTAATTTTATAAGTACTTCTTTTTTAAATCTATTTAAACGATCAATAGGAATCTTTCTTACATTTAATGTATAAAATTGCTGTAATTTACAGGTTAATTATTTTACAGGTTTTTCCTAAAATCAGTTTTTGGATTTATTTTATTATATAAATTATATGTGATTTAGTTTAAAATGTTGAATATTTTTTAATATAAAAAATTAATATACATATTTTAATTAAAACTTTAGGATTCTTTTCTTTGTTTTTTTTTTTTTTTTTTTTTAAATATTAGTAAAAATTTGGAAAATATCTGTATAAAAGTAGTATTTCTGTTATAGTGAATGTGATATTATTTACAGCATCTGTGAATGAATTTCTGAGCTTAATTTTTATTTTATACACGTTTTAAATGAAAAACTAAATTTTGAAAAATATAAATTGTATCAATTAATAAACTAGAATGTAATTTAACAATATTTTTGCGCTTCATAACATAATAAATTTTTTTTTTTTTAAAATGAAGACTGATACAAAGTATCTAATTGGGGTAGAGGATTAAATCAACACTTAGCACTTTGTAATAGGTGTTAACCCCTTGTTTACTTATGTATCTGGTCATTATACTGCAAAAAGTTATTACAGAGTATACCTATCTTTTTCAAAAACTCTGCTTAATCAATTGATTTCTGAATTAGACAATAAAGACTCTTATGCAAAAGTAGATGAATGTATCTTAGTTACACGATGAAATATTACACAGATTAAATTTATGATTAAATCTATTTATACGCAATCATTTGGAATCAGACACAATAATGGCCCGAAAAGTAAAATTTAAATGAAACTGTTTTTTCATAACTATGAAAATGTTTTACAATTTAAGTAAATTTTAAAGTGCAAAGGTTATACTTAATTAATTACTGAAAATATATAACAAATTAGTTTACAAATTTATATAATTTATAATATATCTTATATCTAATGAAACTATAAACTTTCAATAGCAACTTAAAAAACTTAAGCTTTCATTAAACCCAGTTCTTATATTACTTTTGTTGGTAGTAGTTTTAATCTTTTAAGACCGTGTTTATATCTTTACGCAATTATTATCCTACATATAGCCCGGCAGAATCTACACTCTATTTAACTAACAATCAAATGAGACTTTGAAAAGGGATTTTAATGTAAAAAACGATTATTTTGTGATTCAATAGAAAAATATCTGTTGAATATTTCAATAAATCTTATTTTATTCTAACTAAAATACGTATTCTATGAAAATTGGTGTGGGCTTAATAAGAAAAATTAGACCTAAAAATATAATTAAGTCAAATACCTTTAAAGTTTGACTAAGAATTGCATAAAAAAACTATTGTTTATTAATTACTTTCACATTTCTTTTATTTATTAAGTAAAACGTAAAACTGCTGCATTGTATAACCCTTATCTTAAAAATATAAAAAAAAAATTTAGTAGTAAAAAGATAATTATTTAGAATATTTTATCTTTATTATTATTGTATGAGATAAGATTAAAATTAACATAAATATTTGTATATTTAATTAACTATGTACTTAATTTTGTTATATTCACAATAACTGTAATCAGTCAGATATTTGAATAATAATAACAAAAATGAACTACTGAGATTCAGTGCCAAGGTTATTTGCAAATGCTAAACTTCTATAACCAACTTTTAATCTGCTTTGCTTGTAAATTGTGTAAATATTCGAATGAGACTGATTATTTAGAATGATAAGTCTATCTGACGTAATGATTTTTGTGGTAAAATAAGATAGAAGGGAATTTACCGATATGAAGATAACTCACAATGCTAAAAATAAGAATACATTGAGTATATAATATGATATTAGTAATAAAATTATCCAATATATGATAAATATAAATTTGGTACATCTAAGTATATTATATAATATGTTTTCATTCATGTTTACATTAATATCTAAGATGTTTAGGTTCTCATAAAATAATTTTGATTTTATCTAAATCTGATTAAATCTGATTTTATTAAAAATTATAATCAATTCTGATTTTAAGAATAAAATATGTTGAGCACCTAACTCATTGTACAAACAGGGAAGAAAGTACCTATACACATACTTGTTTGAGTAATAATATAACAATTACAAGTAAATACCTAATTATATGTAATAGAGCAAAATATGTAAGTACAAAGTACCTAATTACAAGGATATATTTACATATCTACAAGTATAAATTTTTAATAGGATTTAATATTTCACAGGATCTTAGATAGCATCAGATTTCTATCTAACAAACTTAGTCCTTTCTAAAATAATAAACTACAATTTTTTAACACACCTAGGATTTTTACTATTAATGATTTGTTTTGAATTTAATAAACTTTATAATTAAAAATAAAATATAAAATAAATATTTAAATATTTTTTTATCTATAGATCGTTTTAATCTTTAAATAATATTTTAAAATAAATCTTTAAATATTACTTTTACATTATTTAAGTAACTGTTCCAGTAAATATTTCAAAAGTGTTGAAAATGGTGTAGGTACGTGCAAAAAGTTTTAACTTAGGTTACAATTAAAATAAAAATATATTATACATAATTATTATTACCTGCATTATTAATTCGCGTGTTTTTTTCAAAGTTTTATATAATATACATATACATATTAAATTTTAAATAATTTATATATATTACATAATATGTACATTTACATACTTTTAGATTCTTTAAACTTTTAAATAAAAATTTACTGTTTTAAATAAATTTAAAGTAAATTTAATATAAATGCATTAAATTCGAAAAAAGGGAAAAGAAATTTGATATTTTCATTGCTATTTGACCAAAGCATTAAGAATTTTAATTAGATATGCATTACCTTTATATTAAGGTACCATATACATATACAACATTTGACAATACATTTAAGTGAACAACATTATCATGATGTTCACTTAAATGTATGTATGATTCAAGAAGTTAAATATTATACAAATATAGGGGAGAGGTGGGTAATTCCGTACATCTAACTTATATCAAATATTTCTAAAAAAGTATTATTATATGGAAGGTGCAATCCTTTTTATTTGAAAGCCTATTTAATAAACTACAATAAAATTGTAGTTTTAAGGCTTTAAATATTAAGGAAAAAGTGATAATTAATGTTTTCCGAAATCCTTCACTGTACGCAGTTACCCGAAAGGTGGAGATAATACCGTACAATCAGAGGGTAATTCCGTGCAAGGAGGGTAATTCCGTACACTATACCAAAATTAAGAAAATATGACTTGAAATTATTAAAAATTAATTTATTTTTTTAAACATAATAAAAATTATCAACACTTCATTGAAAATTAGGAACTTCAAATTATAAAAATTATGAACAAAATAATAAATTATAACAAAATAACAAAATAAAAATAATATTTTTATATAAAAATGAATAAATATATTAAAATAAAGAAGAAAACGTCTCTTCTGGGTAAACATGGAACTTTAAGGTCACATAGCAAAATTAATCCGGCAACTGTAAACCAGTATAATGGTATGTGAAATATAAATAGGTTACCTAAAATAAAATAATTAGTTTTATTTTAAGCTTACCTAGCAACAAAAAAAGCATTCCAAGTTATCGTCGTCATTGCGGCAAGTAGTATGTAAGCAAATACTACATTGTGGACATCGATATTTCAATTCAGACTTCTTAATGAAATGGCCACAAATTAGACAAATATCAGTGTTGTCTGCCATTTCCTCTAATAAACTTTCACCGTCCTCATCGTCACAAATATTGGAGATATCTTCCTCTGAGGAGGATGATGTAAAAAATTTTCGTTTGTAAACTTTATCTTTGACTTGATTTTTATTGGTTTTAATTTTCTTTTGCTTATTCACTTTAAGTTCTTTTGTTTGGTTTTTAATGCTTTTTATTTTTTCCTTATTCGACTTCAATTCTTTTTGAGCAATTTTATTTTCTATTTCTGCTTTTACCGGAGTAGATGATAAAATTTTTGAATGTTGTTTAGCCCGGCATTTTCTTTTTGCTTTATCAGCATTTTTTTTTTGTGGTATAGGTGTTAATTTACTAAAAGGTATTTCAACAGAAGTTGGCGTTGGAGATGCAGGTAATTCCGAGGTACTTGCAGGTTGTATCAATAAAGATAATTCGGAATTACATGGTTCTGCTGTGCTAATTACGTCTTCAGCAAAACAATAATTTAAGAATATGTCTGGCTTAATTGGTACAATACCCGTAGCTTCAAATCCTTTGATTGCTTTATCAACAGTAGCTACTTTATAATACGCTCGTGCAAAAAGTTGATTAATGTGGTAAAACGTGATTTTTTCAAAAGCATTAGCTTTCATAAATAAATCACATTCAATCTTATATGCTGCTTTTAGTGGTCCAAAAAAAGAAACATCTAATGGTTGGGTACGATGGGAAGTATGCGGCGGTAGTGATAGCATTACTAAACCATTTTTGCGACATAGCTCATATATTTCCAAAGAAATATGACTGCAATGGTTATCCACAATAAGAAGCACGGGGTCTTCTGTAGATGCTCTAGAACACACTTTACAGCCTCCTGCATTTTACGTGGGGACCAGGCTAATTTCTTTTTTCTAATAGCTGTATTAGTCGACATCTAAATGTAGGTAGGTAAATAAATAAAAATTTTCTATAGACAAAAAAATCTTAAAAATTCTTAACGGCTATTACCGTACATTTTCGGATAATACCGTACTCTATGTACGGTATTTGCCGATTCGACTTTGAAATACTCTTTTTTAAATAATAATTTTATGTCAAAGTTTTTTTCGAAATTAGATAAATTAGATTTTTTCAGAAATTGCTATTTTAATCTACAAATTTACTTAAATAAAATAACTTTATTATTTCTGTACTTATCACTTAATTTACCACTGATATTTTTTATAAAAAAAAGGGTACAAAAATAAAATATCCTATCACCACAAAACAAAACGATCTACTAATTCAAAACTATTTTGACACATGATATAGACAAATAAATGGTGCGTTCAACACGTTGAAACATGAATATTGACATTTATTCTTGGTAAAACTTGCTGTACGGAATTACACGCCGTACGGTATTACCCTCCTCTCCCCTACTAATTACTAGCTAATTACTTATGATTAGAATTATATTATATACATATATACTTATTCTAAATTATTACATCAAATAAAATTTAATTTTTTATAACATAAAATTCACACCTTAATGTTAGTTTTTAATTCTATTTGAAATTCTATCTTGTATACAAATTTATTATAGCTACAATAGGACAACAAATATAAAATACAATAAAAATAAAATAAAGGGCTAGAAATGTCAATGTTTATATTAGGTAAGGTAATTTTTTTTATGTAAATACTTAAATTTCAATGACCTTCTATTTCAGTACTAATATGTAATTGTAACTTGATAACCTACATATTTTGGAAGGTACTTAAGTATTTAATTTAACAAATGTTAAATTTGTTAGATACAAGGTCAAAATATGCTAATTATGGTTTTACACAATTCTGTTTTTTAAAGTAAATTAATTAGGAAATGAAAAAATAGCTTTAAGTACTAAAAATTGTTCTATACTAATTAAACCCTTAAATTGGACTTGGACTCTTAATTGGAATCTCGCTTTATTTTGAAAATGCTGTAATTAAAAGTCCCCAAAATGTTATTTACATTCAAATAATTTTTACTTACAAATTGACTTAACAATCCAAAACTCACTTAAAAAATGAATTAAGGCTATAACTTAATTAGAATCTTAACAATTGGTAAAAGATACAGTTAATTAAGATTAAAATGAATAACTAACTAAGACATTGCCTAGCAAACTTTTCTCACTTAAATTTGAAAAACTGAATGGAACCAGAACTTAGTTTGAATCATAACAATTAAAAATAATTAAATTAATTGAATTTATAAGTCAAAATTATAAAGGTTAAAAAAAAATCTATATAAAATATCGATTTTTATTAAATTAAATTAGGCATACAAAATTTTCAAATTTTTAATTATAAATTTCATTTAAGTTAAATTTATTTTATTTCTTTAAATTTATTATTAATTTATTTTTAAATTTTATGTTAATTTCCGTATATCAATTTCAAAATTAATTACAATAATTACCAAAAAATAACAATATACAAAATACTACTTTTAAAAAAAAAAAAAATAAAATATAATTTTTCAACCACATCCAATCTAGGCATTAAATATTGTATGAAATTATTTTTACAAATTATGAAATAATTTCCACTTAAATATGCTTTAAATTGTATAGGGTGCTTTAAAATTATTATGAATTATATTTGACAAAATATTTATTAGAGGAAAGAAGTACCCATGTATTTCAAATATTTTTTAAAATCTGGAAAGGAAGGGTTATAAAACTCCTATTAACTTAATTTTACTTACATAGTTTACTTTTAAAGTAAATAAATATTACATATTTAATTCATATAGGTTTCTTGTGTACAATTACATTTCTTTTAACATGGTTTCACATTTAAAATATAATTCTAGAACTTTAAGCATTACATACTTACTAGAAACTAACTAGAAACTGAACAGCACTTAACTAATACATTTTATTTTTAAAAAACTTTACTAATCTTTTAACATCTGTAAACATGATGAATCAATCTGTTATTGATAACTGATGTGACCTGAATTTAGACCCTGCGAAATAAGACCTCCGGAGTGTTATTTTCCATTTAATGAGAAATAACACCCTGGGGGTTTTTTGTCTAATAGTAATTGAGAAATAAAGCCCACAAAATATGGGAAACAAAGCCCAGGGTCTTATTTTCCTTTTAAGTTAAACTATGACTTCTTTGAAAAATAAAGCCCCGGGGTATTATTTCTCATTTTAATTTTATTTGCAAATAAAAAAACCACAATAGTTTCATATATTTTTAGTAAAAAGTTGATTTAATTATATAATACTAGTGACGGGTACGATACAAATATATACAAATTTTCTTGAACTATAATATCAAAAATAATTAGCATACATTTTAGAGCTGAAATCGAAATCAGGGGTATTCCATTATTCCGAAATTAAAAAACGAATAATAATTTGACACATAAACTACATTTATACTACAAATTACACTTACAAACCAGATGTTGTAACTAAAGTATTGCATACATTAATCCAATAATACTCTGGAAAAAGGGTCAACTTAGATTTTTTAACCTACTTAATATGCTTCCTAATATAGAATCTCGCTTACATAAATATATAAATATCAAATAAGTATTGTTTTATATCTAATATTTTACTTATATATAAGTTATTCAGGATTGAAAATTACAAAAATGGATTTTACTACATATTGAATTAGAAATAATAAGTCGGGGCTTTATTCCTAAAGAAGTTGAGGATTCAATTGAAAGAGAAACAACACCCGAGGCTTTATTTCTTGCAGAAGTCGTAGTTCAACTCAAAAGAGAAATAAAACCCCGGGGCTCTATTACTCAATTACTATGAGAAAAAATACCCCAGGGCGTTATTTCTCATTAAACGGGATTCATTCAGGGCCTCTGATTGAATCTTTAACTGAAGTTTGTACTAACCTAACCTAAAACGTGTTTTTTAATATAATTGCATACATTGTTTCTTAATTTAAAAACTAAAATTTAATTATTCTTATGATGTACTTATAGTTATAAGATTTAAAATTACCATCAATTCATTACAAAAAACAATTTTCTTAAAGTTAATTACTTAATTATAACTAAATATTTAAATGTCATTATTAGAATCAATTTAATTTTCCATAATTCATGCTATCAATCTTGTAATTTGTCTGGAGACACCATGTACCTACAATTAGAAAAAAAAATTAATATTAAAAAATTTCACATAATTTACAAAATTATATTATTAAAAAATAAATTTTATATATTATATTATGTAAAATAATAAATAGGTATTCAGAGTAATTTATAACCACTTTTTTTTTTAATATTAATATTTGAATATAATAAATAACACTAGAATAAATTAATATATAAGTATATTTTTATTGTTGAATCAACAATTATGAAATCTTTTTTTAATTATGCTATTTTTTTAATCCTTAAAAATCATTATAAATATATATATATAATAATATTTTCGGACCAAAAAAAATAAAACAAAAAATATTTCTTGATTTAAAAATTTCTAAATTTTAATAATTATCTTTTCTTTATTGATAGTCAAAATGAACTGACTTTACAAAAGTTTCTTTTTTTTCACTTATTTTTAATTTTCTAAAAATGACACGTTAAACATAAAAAAAATTAATATTCGAATACGATTTCTTAAGTACTTATTTTAATTAGTTATTATTACACAATCTTAAAATTATTTATTTGCTGACCTTTACTTATTCTAAATAATACAGTATAACAAGTGCATTTGGTTTTTTGTATGCAAAATGACACTTTAAAAGAAACAACAAAAAATAAATTTATAAAAAGAGAAAAAAAAATTTATGAAGCAAATTTATACGGCACGAGTATGATTATGCGTTATCATCGAAATTTCGTATGAGGTTATTGGAATGGAGAAACATGTGTTTTTATAACATTATTGTGGTTTAGTGCTACAGGGCAATCCTGGTGGTGAGGGGCAATCCTCTGGTGGTGAGAGGCAATCCCTCTGGTGGTGAGGGGTAATCCCTCTGGTGGTGAGGGGCAATCCCTCTGGTGGTGAGGGGCAATCCCTCTGGTGGTGAGGGGCAATCCCTCTGGTGGTGAGGGGCAATCCTGTGAGGATGTAACACCTCCGCCCTTAAGATTCGACTCCTGGCGAATCCCACTTGATTGTATTGGAATTTTGGGTAGAGCAAATTTAAACTTTATAAAAAGGAAAATGCAAATAATAATTATTGCTGTAACTGTAATCACGTCCAATGTTAGATTTGTATACCAACTTTTGTGGTGAATGAATTTTAATTCCTCTATGTGCTTTGTGTTATTGATTTGTGTGTAATACAAATCATTCACATGAAATCGATTTGAAATTTTCGCTACAGTTATGTTGCGATTTACATAGGGTGAAATTCGGTGATGATATTCTTCTTCGGAATTTTTTTTTTTCAAAAGCTCCGAGAGAAATTTTACAGTTATAAAATTTTATTAAATTGTTTTCTTTTATTTTTATGTCGGTAATTTGACCACAATTATTATAAAGAGAGGTTTCTTTCAAATTTTTTGTTACCACAATGTTACTTGAAATTGATTTTATCTCCATTGCAAGATTTTGCTATAATGGCAAATCATTTGATTTGTTTTCATTAAATTTGCAATACATTGATCCTCAATTGGGATCAGGTTTTTTTCTAATATGTTATATTTTTCTACATTTTCAAAAATATTTTGTTTACAATTTATAACTTTACTTAAATTAGTATCTAATTCTAAATTACTATCTTTATTTGGAACTTTAACAATTATGTTCCTATAACAATTTTCTTTGACAAAATTTGGTATTGAAATTACAAATACAATAACAGAATCATTAAACAATACAGAATTTTTTATGTAAGGTAGAGTTTCTACGGTTATATTATAATTTACAATTTCTTCCTTTGTAAGAACATCTTTTGCTAAAATTTCTAATCTACTTGACAATATTATTTCTTTTATGTTTTCAATTTGTTTTACTAAAATTTGTATGTTCTCACTAATTTCATTTTTTATAATAAAAAGGTTAAGTTTAATTTCAATTTCTTTAATATGCTTATCAAAATTATTTATTGTATCACTTATATTTCTTTGTACTAAGTTTACATGTTTAGTAATTGCTTCGACTTGATCTGAAATTTCTTTGTTTATTGATATTTGAGCATTTAAATTTTCTATGGCTTTTTTATTATTGCTTTCTATTATTTTGAAATGTTCTTCTATTTCTTCACGTTCATCATTGTCCATGACTCCAGTGAGAAATCGAAAACCGTTACCAACCAAATTTACTAAACCTCGTTTTGTAACATGGTGAGGAATTATACTACTGAATTCTTCTTTCAAGTGATTGAAATTGTAAAGAAGTGTATTTGGAATGTTAGTTTTTTCTATTTCTAATTCTATTCTAAGTAATTTAATAATTTGCAATTGTTAGTATTATTATTTGTTAGGAAAAAAAATTAAAATGTATGTGTCAAAATGTAATTCTGACTATTTACTTATTATGGATAAAGTAATCAAAAATCTTATCTTAAAATAGATGAGTTGTCATATTGACTTAGTTAATTTTTATTTTGACTTTAGTTTTCATATTTGAATTTTTTCTTAAATTGGCTAATGTATCTCGGTAATTTTTCATTATTAATTTGAAAGTGATTACGTTCGTATTTGGCAGAATTGCAAATGTGACAATTGTTTATGACTCTTTGAATTTCTTCTTTAAATTTAGGAAAGTAATATTTGTTTTTTAAATTTAGATAAACGACATTGATACCTCTGTGGTTTGTTTTCACATGTTGGTCGAGGATGAGTTCTTGTAATTCTAGACGATATAAAATATCATTAAGTAAGAGCGAACATTTATTTAATTTTAATAACTTATTTTTCGAGAAATATTTCAAATATGTATTTTGGAAAGCACTATAAATTTTGATGTCTTCAATCATAATTCCTATTATTCCTTTACTAGGAATATGATTTTTAAAAACTTCAATAAAAAATTTTTCGTTAGGATTAGGATGTGTGAAAATTTTTCTTGTTCTACGATGGATTTTAAACAATTTCAATTGTTCTTGTGAACCCTTTTCTATTATGATTTGTGTTTTGTAGAAATTAAGTGGTGATTCTGATATAGGAATATATTCGGAATTGTCTTCGTCAGCTGAATGCATTGTAGCATCAGTTGATCGTATTTCGTCAACTTCCATGTTGTTTGAATTATTATCATTCGAATTTAGTCTATTTAAATTTGATTCGTTTAAATGAATCTCAACGCGTGAAAGAGCATCTGCAACTTTGTTTTCGCGCCCACTTAAATATTCTATGTCAAAATTAAATTCTTCTAACTTGATTTTCCACCTTTGCAATTTTGAATTAGGTTCTTTCAAGTTATGTAACCATTGCAAGGGTTTGTGATCTGTTCTAATTGTGAATTTACGACCATAAAGGTATGGTCTAAAATACTTCACTGCCCATACTATCCCCAATAATTCTTTTTCTATCGTTGAATATCTGCATTCATGCTCATTAAGCGTTCTTGACGCGTAGCAAATTGGATGATTGTCTTGAGAGAGAACAGCCCCAAGAGCGAAGTTACTTGCATCAGTTGTTAATATAAATTTTTTTTCAAAATCAGGATAAACGAGAATAGGATCGGTGGAAATTAACAATTTTAACGAGTTAAAAGCATTTTTGTATTCTAAGTCAGAAATATTAATGTGTCTATTTTTTTTTAAGCAAGTGGTTAAAGGTTTGGCTATTTTCGCAAAATCTCTAATAAATTTACGATAATAACCGACTAAACCCAAAAATGATTTTATTTGTTTTTGAGTTCTGGGGATTGGGAACTTATTAATAGCTTCAAGTTTGTTTGGGTTGGGTTTGATTCCCTTGGTTGTAACCACATGGCCCAAGAACTCGGTTTCTTGTTTCATGAACTCACTTTTATCTAACTGAATCTTTAAGTTAGCATCTTTCAATTTCTGTAATATTCTTTTCAAATTTTCAAAGTGCTCTTCTTTACTAGTACTGAAAATTATTATGTCGTCTAAATAAACATAGCATATTTTACCTATAAAATCCCTTAAAACAGAATTCATTAGTCTTTGAAACGTTGCAGGAGCATTTTTAAGTCCAAATGGCATCCTGACGAATTCAAAGTGACCGTTATTGGTGTTAAATGCGGTCTTTTTAATGTCATCTTCTGCTATTTCTATTTGGTGATAACCTTTCGCTAAGTCCAGAGTAGTGAAATACATAGCTCTGCCTAGCTTATCTAGGATATCATCCATATTAGGGATAGGATATTTATCGTCAATCGTGACATTGTTCAGTTTTCTGTAATCAATGACAATGCGCCACTTTTGTTTGCCTGACGCATCTTGTTTTTTTGGGACAACCCATATTGGAGCCGAATATGGTGAATCACTATGTCTAATAATTCCCTGTTTTAACATATCTTTTATTTGATCATTAACTTCTTGGCGATGTATTTCCGGATAACGGTATGTTCTAGTATAAATTGGAAGCTCATTCACAGTTTTAATTTGATGTTTAATAGCATGAGTAAATGACAGATCATCACCTTCGTGGTAAAAGGCTTTTTCGAACTTTCTTATTAAATTCAAAAGCTCTGATTTTGTAGATGTGTCTAAATGATCACACCTGATTTCATTTTCTCCTAAAAATATTTCGTTTTGAAATACTTCTAGCTCCTTTAACGGAACTGGAATGGAGTATTCCTTTTCTTCATTTTCATTGAAGAAAAGTGGAATTATGCTTCCCGTTTTTAATTTTAGAAATTTTTCTTTATAATTAATTTCGGCTTCAAGAGGACGTAAAATATTATTTCCTATAATGCCATCAAATTTATCATGAAATTTCATTTCTAAGAATTTTATTTTTATATCAGAATTGAATTCTACGAAAGATTCAATCGTTATCAGGGTATCACAAGTGGTGATATCAGTGATAGTTTTTATATTCGCGGCTTTTATTTTACTAGCATAGATAGGATTGCAAATGTTTGTATTAATTATACTCATGGAAGCACCCGTGTCTACAACAAATTTTAAGGGTCTTCCTTTTGATTGGATTGTTATATAAGGAATGGACTCTTGGTCGAGGCTGTTAATTGAAAATTTTCAACCGTTTGTACTGTATTCACTCTAGAATTAATCGTTGGAGGAACCACATCCATCGGTTCTGATTGTGAATTTGTTGCATTTCTTCTGGTATTTTGACTATTACTATGACTATTATTAAAATTGTTATAATTAGCACGACTATTGTTATCATTATAATTATTACTATTATGATTATTATTGTTAGTTCGGTTAGTATTTTGGTTATAACTATTATTGCTATTATAATTGCGGTTATAATTATTATTGCGATTAAAATTATTATAGTTAGCGCTATTTGATTTATTGTAATTAGCTTTATTTCTATATTGATTTTGATTTATTTTACTATTATTTTTGTTGTTACCATAATTGAACCTACTATTATTGTTAGAGTTATTTTTATTTTTGGAATTGTTCCCAAATGGATTAAAATACGCGTAGTTTCCCTCATGTAGAATATCCATTGCCACTTCAATTGTTTCAGGATTTCTACTAAATAATACGGAACGCATTGGTTCAGGTAACTTATCTTTAAAAATCTCCAATCCGGTTTTAATATTGGCGGCAATACTAAAACTCGAATTGGGTTCTTCTCTAATTTTGTTATTTAGCCTCCTTAAAATATTTTTTATGTTATTATACAGATCTACACTGTTAGAAGTAAATGTTACATCTCTAAGTTCGTTGTAAATTTGGAGGGCACTTTTCTTTTCTCCGAAATTGTTAATTAAAACTTCCCGTATTTCAGACCAAGTTTTCGCATTATTATTTACCTCAATTACTACTCTAGCCTTATTAACTAACTTACTTTTAATTCTACTAAGCAAAATATTTTGACTACTTATATCATATTTAATAACTGAAGGAATTATTAATTCTACTAAATCTAAAAAATTAATTAAATCGTTACCTTTCCCATCGAACTCGGGCAGACGTTCAATGTATTTTAGTGGATCTATTTCCAATGTTAATAACTGTGGTTGATCTGGCATGTTGTTTTTGTAGTTGTTCGTTTGTCTCTCTGGTTCTGAATCCGAATCGGTGCTGAATTTCTTATAGAATTTGTTGCTGGTTGTACGAGCTCTTCTGATGGCACGATTTCTCTCTCTTTGGAACATAAAATTTTTCTTTCTCTTTTAATTTAATTTTATTTTAAAGTTAAAAAAAATTTTTATTTTAACTTTTATTAATTTTATTTAAACTTTTTGATTTAACTGTTTGTCTCTTTTTTTTAAAAAAAACAT